>JAJHUR010130113.1:6482-103920 GCA_027495735.1 Lutjanus campechanus | reverse complement strand
TGGTTTAGCAGTCAATGGGCGGGGTATCTCAAAAATGGCACAGAGACAAAAAATGTTTCATAATTTTAATCTTTCAGATCATCAGCATCTGGTCTTCTGATCTAAAAAAGTATTTTTCGCAGAATAGCCGGGAAAGCCTTCTGGCTTGCATACTGTAAAATGTGACCAGATGCAGTAAAACATCCAGGTATTTTTGGCATACTGTATTTGACATACTATGTATTGGGACATGCTAACCCAACATCCCAAATCACATATATTTTTCATGTATGTACTGCAGCTACTCTTACAAAGTACATACTGTTGCGTGCAGTATGCATACAACTGGGACATACTACTTCCTCATAAAACTGGGCCTTGACCTTCACCACTGCAAAATGCGACCAGATGCAGTAAAACATGCAGGTATTTTTGACATACTGTATTTGACATATTGGGACACACTAAATCTTTTTCTCACATACTAAATAGTATAGTAGTATGTATGGTAGTTCCTTCATTTCTGATAAATAAAAACTGATGCTGCAGTATGATCTTATCAATGTTCAGATACAATTAAAGATATAAGGCAAAATAAATACATTAAGGGCATTAGACACCATAGATTGAGCTGAAAAAACATTGGGTTTTTCACCCATTAATGACATGATCATCCGCTGTCAACAAAAGAGAACATCAGAGAGCAATAACAATGGAACATTTGGCCAAGACCCCAGTGTACGGAAAAATCCCCTTTGGCAGAGTTTATAAATCCACATTTTAACTTTAGTTCTGAACACAAGAAACCATCAGTCAGAAATACAAAGAGTACATTCATTGAGGTGACCTACAACAGGACAATCTCCATCTTTGTGTCTAGTGCTACTGTTGTTTCCACTAATGTGTTGTTGTTCAAGGCTTTAGAGGTTTTGCCTACATTCATATTATCACAAATATTATTATCAAAAATTCCTGCTATGAGCAAGCACTTCGCATCAGTGACGAGGGGAAACTTCCTTATTACAGACAGAAACCTTGAGCACAACCAGGCTCTGAGTGGACCACCAGAAAGTTTTATGCCCTGAGTAGCCATCTGAGTAACACTAGTGTTTCATAATAATATTTATGAGAAGTGAATGTAATAATGTGAGACAGCAGAAGGAATTTACCACCTCTTACACTTTTCCTCAGCATGTTTTCTATGAAATTCAAAGACTAAGAAAGATCTCAAGTTTACACATATATGTTTTTATAATAACTTAAGAAGTGTTAACTGATAATTGCCGACTATCCGTGTGCAGATATTTGATATGTGATGTGTGTTTGGCTCTGATGAAGCTCTGTTTGACTAAAAGCTTTCTCTTTTCATTTTCCCTTTGATAAAAATATAAGTTTGAAGTTTTTATTTAATCTAAGGCATCTATGGTTGGACCACTGCATGTTAATCATGTGAAAGTGACAGTGAAAAGGCCCAGAAAGCTTTTGATCATAAAGAAAAAAATACAGTGACAGCTTCTGTAAGATGTATCTCTCAGAGCATTTCACGCAAATTGTTGAACCAGCAAAGAAGAAAGTGAAGACCTTCTATTAACGTTTTTGGAAGAACTGTAAAGAACTGATAATATTTCATTATAGTCAGTTCTAACAACTAAATTAATTAGGCCTTAAGATTGTAAACTTAAATCTACCTCTTTCAAATCTGCCATGAAGGATTTGCATTGATGTGAGTTAATTTACATTCCTCTCTGCAGCTTTCTCTCTTTTTTAGCTTATGCGTTTTCATTAAGCCAAGGCAGACTTTTCTAAGTTTTATATTATCTTAAAAAACGGAGGAATGAAGCTCTTGCAGTGAAGGAATTAAAAAGTACAACTTTATAAGGGCTTAGTACAATTAGTCACTGGCAGCAGTGAAGACCTCCGAGAAATTACTGGCAGAGGTGGAGAGAAGATGTGGGAGTGTGTGGAAACACAAAGCTGGGAGTTGGAAGAAACTACGATTGCTTTCAGCAAACACTTTGTGTTAGTTTCAACATCAATCACACCAGCCATTAGTCAGTGACCAGGTCAATAGGTCAAGACTGACTGTGGACACATCAAAATCACTTTCTCTAAACACTTTCTGTAGCAAAAAGTGACTGATGATAATGCACACAGTTGACACAACCACTTTTGGCAATTTACAGTTTTACACAGTGGGAATCCTGCTCTTTCAGTACAGTAAATTTGATAACTCAAGGTCAATATCTCCAGTATCTCCAGTGTCTGTCAGACATATAATCATATTTCTCCCCACTGTCAGACCTGCATCAAGTGATGTTTATCTTCTTCCTGTTTTTCATTTTGAACCATTTGTCACTGATGTGAAAATGGGAAATGTGATCAATTTTAAATTCTCTTTAATCAAATGAAAAGAACAAAATGTTAGGGTGTCACTGGTGTAGGGCAGTGATTCCCAAAGGGTTGGCCACGGCCCACTGGTGGGCAGTGAGGGCCCTGCAGGTGGGCTTTTAGAGGTCATAAAAAATAAATGAAAAAAAAACTTTTTTAAGTTTCAATTGTAAAAGCTTAAAATTACCATCAAATATTTATGATTTTAACAAAAGTTAAGTTATGCATTTTTCATTTACCCGACTTAGTTTAACAAGTGTTACACCATATTTGCTCAGAGTTGTGATTACAGATTTGTGTGTTTGGAAGAGCTATAATAAAATCTAAATGGGAAAAACAAATTGAAAAGAAGAAGAAGAAGAAGAAGAAGAAGAAGAAGAAGAAGAAGAAGAAGAAGAAGAAGAAGAAGTAGTCAGCATGTAAGAATAAATGGGGAGGGCTGCACAGGGTCAAAAAGTAGTACAAAAAATCAAGTGCTTCTCACGTAACCGGCCAAAGAAAAGATAAAAATCAAACAAACACTGATTGTCCAACTTATTGACAATAAAAAATAAAATAAGCAAAAGAAATTTATAAAATAATTAAAATGAAAATGAATAATACCATCATACAATGCTAATATTTGTTGTTTTGTTTCTCTTCAGTAAACATGGGGATTGCTGTAAGAGTATAAACTTGCACTTTTGTTTGTTTCCATTGTTACGTCTTGTGGGAGTTATTTTCAAATGGCAGCATTGCTATGTCAGGTTATTGCAGTAGGTCACATGACCTCCTGATTAGTTGTGTGGTTTTTGTTCTGATTTTTTCATATATATATATCATACCTGTTCCTCATTGTTCTCTTTATGTCCTGATGAAGACTCGGTTGAGTTGAAACACGCTGGCATATCCACGATTGAATAAAGGATTTTTAAATTTATTATCAGAATTCTTCAGATCATTCCATTCTGCCATCCAGTACTTATACTGTTATGTAGTAGAAATACTTAAACTCCTACAATTTTATATGAATAAAGCTACAAGCAATGTTGCAAATTACCTCACAATATCTAAACAGGTCTTGTATTTCTCTGTTGAGCTGGGAAAATTAGATTAGTTTCAGTAATTGATGAATATCCCATCACCTTTTAATATCTGTTCAGCCCTTTCATTAGAAAGCACAGAGAGTGAAAGACTACACTGAGGAAGTTTTGGTGCTCACATTTTCACACCTCTGTGCATCTTTATGTTTCCTTGACCTAACCTAACCCTAATCCAGCCCATAGCAAGTTACATTTTGTCCCTGCTGAGGAAAAGGTTTGAGTATTCTGACTCCAAACAAATCATTTCCTCAGCGTGTAGCATTTGTTCCTCATGCCTCATTCACTCGCCCTTGAGTCACAGCACAAACACCACAAACTTCCCATCGTAATAACTTTTCACAAATCACCCCAGATCCCCTCCTTGCCTTACATGAATGAGTTTAGCTCAGTTTCCTCACTGTTTCCTTCCATTCACCTGATCCCTGGAGGCTTTTAGATGCTTTAGAACAACTAGTGGAGGGGGGGTTCTGTCTTTTAGCCACATAGCTGGAAATAATACATCAGATGTTCACAGAGTCTGAGCAAAGTGCTGGTAAGACAGGTCCTGGACAGACTGCCAACAATCTAATATTAGCTGAGCACATGGCTGTCTTTAGAGTCAGTCACTAAGCTGGCTAAACTTAGTTCATTGCTTCCCAAGCCTCTTTCCAAGTTCTTTGCTTTACCACTGACCTCTGCTGGGTCCCCCGGTGTCTGGGGAGAAGTTGGATGCCTTTTGCAGTGATGAGTGAATGTCTCTGTGAGGAATTTGCAGAATAGGAGGAAAATAATTCGGACCCTAAAAGGAAAGTGTGAGTCGATGGAAATCAGGACATGTTCTTCAACTCATACATCAGATTAGGAATCATTTATAAAAATCTGTGGGATTTTCATGCAGAGGCCGGAGCTTTGGGTTTTTGAAGATTAATCCGAACCTATCAAAGCAGCGCTGTGCTGCCCTCGTCTGGTGAAGCAGTCAGACAAGGTCTGTTCAATGTTCAAGGGCCAGATTTTTAAAAAGAAGTGTCAAGGGGCCGAACATTTACGTTTCCTACGTCTGACCTGTAAAGTTGAGAATTTAAATGTGTAAAATACTGCACCTTTTTATTTTTCCCCCATTTTATTAGTTTTCACAATTGCAAAAGAAACATTACATACAAATGCACAGAAAAAAAAACAATATAGTTTTGCAATCCGACATTACAAGTAGCTGCTGCTGTTTTAATCAACACAATGTTGCTTTTAATATGACATTTTTTCATTCAGTTTTAGTCCCTCTGCCTAAACAACCAGAATTTTAAAAAAAAAGAAGCTTAACAACAGACAATAAATTAGGGATGTTAGTGATTAATCATTAATCAATTAATCACCATTATGAATGTAATCAATAGAAATGTATAAATGGATAATTAATTGATATTCCAGATATAGCAGTAATTGCACCTTTTTTGATATTGTTTTGTCTCCTGGAACCATTTGTTGAATAAAAACTTAAACTGAGAAAAAGAAAAAAGAAAAACAAGAAAAAAGAAAAAAAATGAAAATGAGGGAAAAAATGTATCTTAATGATTACTGATGATAAATCGATTGTTAGGGCTAATTAGCCTGCTAATTAAATGATGATCTAATAAACAATGTAAACACCCAAAATGTATTACTTATTACTTATTTAAAATTACTATAATTAACTTTTACATTTAATTGATTTTGAAGGCCCTGTGGACAAAACTGTTAGTGTTTCCACCGTAATAACCACAAAGTATAATAATTCTCCTCCTGCTTCTTTTTAACTTACTAAGGTACAACTCAATGTAACTTTGGCTGAGAAAATGTAAACACAGGTTCTGGCCTCATTAACTTATGTAGGTCATATAGAGGCATCAGTAATAAATTAAGACTGTTTCACAACCAGTTACAAACTCTTTGTAGTAGCTTTAAACAGCCTGAGTTAAAACTTTTTAAAATAGAAAGTGTGCTTGACAACAGACATAACAAATGAATGGGCTAATTAGGCAACTAATATAATGATTATCTTATAATAAATAACATAAACACCCATCAACTTAAAACGCTAGGAGGTTATTTAAATAAAATCACTCTTTCTTCATATTTATAAATAATTAAAGGGTTGGATTGTGGATGTTAAAGGCCTTACACACCACTACCCCACCCTGTTGTGCCAAACAGACTTCCCTTTCCTCTGTATTTCCTCCTATCAGCTTCATTTCTGTTGCAGCCTTTCAGGAACGATAAATCTTTGCCCCTGAGCATGTCCCTTTTTTCCTCTTCCTGTGTTTCATATCAGTACAGAGTCAAGACCCACCTCAGGCTCCTGTGTCTAAACATAGCACCTTTTGAATAATGGGTCAGGTTAGTGTGATGCTATAGGTCTGATCTGATGGCTCGCAGCCGAAGAGGCAGCCTCTGATAAGGAATTGGCTGGAGTATTTGATGGGATTTAGTGGGATTATGTTGTTGGAGGTGTGTCAGCATCAGCTGCCTGCTATCAGCCACATGTCTGTTAACTCTTCAGAGCCAATCAGCAACTATGTCGGGATCAAAGTGTTTTTGAATTAGTGTCCAATTGGTCACAGTGGTTTTACTCAGTCAAGACAGGGCTCTAAGATGTTGGACATCTGATGTCGAAAACATTTTGCTCGTTAATACTGCTGGTATGAGGCATTTGATAATAGCGTAATGGTATGTTCCACTCAAAGTGCAAATGTGCGCACAAAAGTTCAGAGCAAACAAGATGGGTCTTGACTCTTGTTGTAAGTTTGTAGATACAATTGTAGGCGATGTGGACGGCAGCTGTAACCTACGGAGCAGATTAATGTTAAGGCTGTTTTAAACTACACACCACACCTATTCAATTGGCAGCCCATGGGCCAAATCCGGTCCTTTAATGACTTCAGTGTGTCCTTTTGATCATTTATAAATATCACTCGAGAGAGAGGCCAGAGCCCTTGTAACACTGAGTTTGAACATGAATATGAGCTGTCTGAGTATCTTGTTGATCCAGAGCCACATAAACAAAGCTCAAGCACAAGCACTGCACTAGCCAGTTTGATCAGAAGGGGGCAGTCTGCATCCCTCTAACAGAGAGGAGCTCTTGCATAAGCACAAAGTCACATATTGGCTCCACTGGAACAATTCAATGGGTTAATCTGTTTACATGTACCCTTTGATACCACGTAATTTAGCAAGCGATGCTGTTAACACGATATTCATGTGCACATATGGGATTCAGCCATCAAAATAAAACAGCTGTGGCCACAGTTCAAGCTGAGTGCTTAAAGTGTCAACAATGTCACTAGTAAAAAGCTCATTCAAACATCTTAACCTGGTTTCTTATAATTAGAATATAAGATTACAAGATTACTTGGCGATTGGTTATTTGATCGTGTGATAAACAAGTTGACGCAAAAGTACGTTTTAAACAAGTTTTAAAAAAGACAATTAGCTGAAAATGTGTGTACTGAAAGGGCAAGCATATATAAATATTTTTGGAATATTAAGTAATTGCTATTTTCTAATGTATCTAGGCTAAAATAATATTTCATGCTGTTGTTGTTTTTAAAATATGACATTTATTTTCCAATTTACACTCTGTCTTGTGAGATACATTACCCATTTAGGGTATAGATTTGACATTTTCCCTTTTTTAAAATAATTCCATAATTCTTCCCAACTTTTAAAACATTTTATAATCAATTAATTTGATACTTTCCTTTCATGTTACATGCATACAAAGCAAAGTAAAAACACACGCTTTGAACACTGGAAACCAATCTAAATCTTTGAATAAATAACGAGCTACTAATATTCATAAACAATACATCATATTCTTGTTCTTATACGACCATCTTCCATGTAGTTCCACTACACTATACTAGCAGTATCCTATCGGATGTGGAGACAAAGAAAACATTAAAAGGTTGAGAGCATTTTGACTGGTGACAATGCAAAAATATGCATACCCTGGTGAACTAATCAATAATATATATTTAGGTGTAGAGTAATGAGTAATCAATATTTCACACCTTTTGTATTATTGATTATCTGTAGAGCAGTGATTCCCAAAGTGTGGGCCACTGGTGGGCTGTGAATGCCCTGCAGGTGAGAGCTGAGAGGTCATAAAAAATAGATAAAAATGTTTTAGTTTTATAAGTTTGAAATTATCATGAAATATTTATGATAAATTTAAAAAGAGTAATCAGAACTCATAAAATAAAGTCATGATATTTAAATTCTTCCTCTTTATTCTTCATTTATTCTTCTTTAATCCGACCTATCAGGTGTTACACTGTATTTTGTGACCTATCACATTAACAGGAAGACATCTGCATTCTCAAGATGGAGAATGACTTTTGTAGAGTTTAGTCCTCAAAACATAAGTATATCTATGCATGATTATTGTTCTGAGTGCAAACATTTGGTGTCTGATTATCAAAGTTGCGAAAATGTACTGATTATTTTTCAGCACGATTATATAAAATCATCCTTAAAAATACATATAACCTTAATACATTTGCTAAAATTAGCTAACTTAAGATGTGACTATGTCACTTTTACAGGCCCACCAGCAACATCTTTTAACCATCTTCAAAATTTGTTTTTCTTTTCAACATAAATGAGCTTAGCACATAGCATGTCTGCAAACAGGAAACAGGAAAAGAGAAAGTTGACTGAGGTTCCAAAAAGGGGAGGAAGGGTCGGTTACATCATGGCCAGTGTCTTTGTCTGCGTATGCTGCCATTTTGGATTTTTAATACAAATGATGAGCATATTTTTGAATGTTGGCATGAGGTCACATGACCTGCATACTTGGCCTATCCCCCCTCTCATGATATAAAATATATAAATATAAAGTGCACCTTTCACAGACCGACTGTATCCCCCAGGACACAAAAACCAGTTACTCTCATTTGAACTCTGTTAGACTGCTGGAAAAACTTAGTAAGTCTGCTTTGTTTTCTTATGCAGGTTTTGCAAATCAGTTGCTTGCTCAAACATTTACAGCATCTGCGTGGGTGTGCGACGTCTTGTATTTGAGCATTTGTGTGCCCATGTGTTTTGTGTCTGTGTGTGTCATCCCTGTCATGGGAATAATTATTTCCAAGCCCCCCTGGCTTAGAGAAACAGCAGGGTTAGTTTGTTGTCCCAGCAAATGGATTTCCATGGGAAAACAGACCCCAGACACTGTCCCTCCATCACACAGACACACCAAAATTATTCAGGCAGGGGGTCCTCAGCCGATTTTGGAGCCATGGCCTCCTTGATTTAGTCACAGCAGCACTTATTTGGACTGTTAGAGAGGTTTGCTGTGACACAACAGACGGGCAGCAGAGAGCTGTGGATGGACAGATTCAGAGAGAGCTGAGAGAGCAGACTAACTCAACAGACTGCAAGAGGAGCAAGGTTGGCCGCTGTCTGTTTCTTTCTCATAATCCTTAAATCTTCTGTAATCAGGATGAGAGGGAGAGAGCATGTTGCCTGACTTAGGACAGCAGAGTCTATGTTGGGACCTGGACGGATTGGCGGCTGATGAGGCAGCCTAAGTGGCCAGTAGGAGAGATGCAGGGAGGGGGGGAGGCTGTTCAGCCGGAGGCAGTTTGGGAAACTTAAACTTCACCAGTTTCAACAACAAGAGCCAACAGGAAGAGTGGAGGTCCAACAAGATATGAGGATGGTTTAACCACCACGAGCAAAAACGAGAAGAGGACTAACATGGCTGCATTGTTTTAGGGTGAGATTTTGACAATTACTATTTATTCTTTGGTACAATTGGTTGTATATTTTTAAATGTTCGGAGCCCAGTTTAGAGAAGCGACAGAGACAGCTCATATTTAGGATGCAGAGGAAGAAGCTTTTTGACCATATTGCAAGGTGTTGCTCAGCAGGAAGTGCAGGCCACAAGTTAAGGTGTAAAGTAGGAGCTTTCTATCTTTGTGCAGAATGAGAAAGGTTTGTGTGATAGTAATCGTCATTCTTCTGCATGACACACAATGCTGAAACAGAAACATATGTTTGTGGGATTAAAGGAGTTCTTTCTGGCATTTAACAAGAGCTTATCCAAAGGATGCTGTTACACTAATAAGTTAGCATTAATTGAATAATTGTCAGCAGGTGCAGAGCTACAACTGTGCAAACAATTATCTGTGTGAATTTGTGCCTGGTGTGGATATGGTGTAGTGATGTATGCAGGGCCAAAGCAGCTTGACGACTGAAACCCTCAATCTCTCGCTGGACAGCAGTCAAGCTCTTTCTCCCTCTCATCTGCAGCTCCTTCAAAACATTAAGGATGACTCAGCCAATCCCCCATCCTAAATCTGAGCCTGGATTCAAAATATCATTCAACATAAAATGTGCATAG
Organism: Lutjanus campechanus; assembly: GCA_027495735.1. Classification (NCBI taxonomy): domain Eukaryota; kingdom Metazoa; phylum Chordata; class Actinopteri; order Lutjaniformes; family Lutjanidae; genus Lutjanus; species Lutjanus campechanus. The sequence goes on along the minus strand of JAJHUR010130113.1, from coordinate 94,116 downwards.
TTTATTGATTTATCGCAGAAAACCACTGGATACCTCTGTGTGCTTGTGCTGCAGAGCAGTGTGACACGTTGAGACACCATGACAGATGCTGTCACTAGCCTGGCCTCTCATTGCTTCCGGCACCATATGGCCTTTCTCGACCCAGAACACTCCTCCTACTATGCCTTCATTCACATTACTTTCACAGACTGAGCTTCTGCAGATTTACGGCAATTCTTGACCATTTACTGTTGCTGTTGTAGATATATATACATTTCTTGCACATTTTTACTAATTTCTGAGTATTAATAAATATGGCTAACTCTCAGAGGCACAATGGACTGAGCAAGTGAACAAACAGTGGCAAAAAGCATGTTACATACAGCCAGCTTGCCCATCTTGTAAATCACAGACTTACGGATGAGCTGCTCTGACAGGAGGGCTGAGGTGAGGTGAAGCTCCTTATCTTCTTTAGGCATCATGTCTTATAGACCCTTAAATCTGAAGGCCCTATCGGGTCTTCAGATTTAACATGCTAACTTCAAAGACTGACAGTGATTCATCATTAGATCTGCAGTTATACTTGAACTGGTGTATGATGCTTATTTTGAAGAAAAGAGATCATGCAAACCCCTAATCTAGACAGCACTAAGCAAAATGCAGTTGATATGATGATGATGCCCTATGCACGCAAATATTTCCACAATCACCGATACTTTTCACATGCACAGCATTTGTTTAGTGGTACTGGACATTAGGACATTTGCACTCAAAATGGCCAAAGGAATTACAGTCATCTCCATTAAAAATGAGCTCTGACTGGGCCAGTAATGCGGGGGTTGTCTCTTCTTGATTTTGTCACGTCATGCCCTTCACCACCACCCTTTTGGCAACTCTGAGCTCAGAGGTGGTGCGTAGCTGTCATGTGGCTGGGGGAAAAATCTCTATAATGAAAATTTGTCCATTTTGTGTCCAATATAACTTAAAGCTATAATATGTAACATTTCTGCATAAAAGTGTCTACAAAACACTTGACATACATTGTATATTTTGTTGAGTTCTGCACTTACTAGAGAAACGCTGTACTTTATCCCAGGTAACGACCCATTTCCTACCAGCCATTAGTTGCTATAACTCACATGAAAACAGAAATCGACAGATATGTCAGAGTGAAAAAGAAAGTCAGCAAACGTCACTAAACGTAATGTGGATAGAACTTGATTCATTACCGCGTCCATTAACATGATTTTTGAGTCATCAGATAGATTTTCATCTGCAATTGAGGTTGTTTAACAATAAAGAAAAAAAACTCCCATGATCCCACACACTACTTCAGTGTGTGAACAAGTGTAGTGTTGCACTGTTACTTCAAGGTGGAGTAGCCGTAATCAGACTATGTCTTTTGTTATTGTATTAAATGTGAGAGAAACCACTAGTGGTAGGTCTTACATATTGTGCATTTAATGTTTTCCTATTCTAGATGTGGGTGGTGTGCAGAAGACCTGACACCCAGGTGTGATCCCAGACAGAAGGGGGTCCAATGGCCACTGCAAATTATGACCCCCACCTGGGTGCAGGCCCATCCGATGACTCGGAGATCCTCCTGGATGACTCTGACTCAGGGAGTGTGCTTTCTGATGACTCTGTGCTTCCCGACTATGACGAGGAAGAAAAGCAAACGGAGCCGGCTAAAACGCTGTACGAGGCCTGCGCTAAGAATGACCCCACATCCCTGCGCAGGATCATGGAGAGAGGAGTCACCAGAGAGGAGGCCATGGAGCTGGACATCAATGGCAGGGTGAGATGGATTTCATTTTTCTTTTCATCACACATGGAAAATGACTTCGACACAACCTCATAAATTTACATTTCTGAATGTAAACAGTTGAATATGAAGCTAAACTTAGACTTTGTTGCACCAACAAAGATTAATTCATCTAAGATTAGTTCTAATAAGTGTTTAAAAAAAAAAAAGAACTAAGTTTAAAATGAGTAAATGTGGAGTTAAGTTTAGTCATGTAAACCAAAATTAAGATATTAAATTAAGATGTAAATTAAGATATTGAGATACTTACCAAAATTAGAATGGATAAATAAATTTGAGTGCTGTTTGGACCTTTAAGTATAATTATAACAAACAAATGGTCAACAAAGATCAGTTTATTTATACTTTGTTCCTCCTCAGAATGGGCTGATGCTGGCTGTGGCCAAAGGATTCGTAGACATCGTCACCCTGCTGCACATGTGTCCGTACATAGACATCAACCACCAAGACAATGATGGCAACACTGCCCTCATGATTGCTGCCCAGGCAGGTATGTCTGATTACATATACCGCACATAACCTCAGCCTTTAGTCTCAGTTCAATCCTACCATATTAACATTACCACAACTTTTTTTTTTCAATCCAGGCTTTGTCAGTATTCTAAACTATATCATTAACTACTACTCTGGTGTGGACACTGAGGTCAGGGACCCCCGTGGCTTCACAGCCCTCATCAAGGCAGGCCTGCAGGGCCGAGACGAGTGCGTGTCTGCCCTGATTATGCATGGTAGGTTTATGGTACATAATATACTTTGCGGTATGTCTTAAAGGTACAGAAACCAATTCTGGAGAAAGATAGTTGCTGAGTCTCAATTCCAGGTTTTTAAATTTTGGGGGAAATTCATTGTGGGAATGGAACTCAACAATTAACTGACCAGTGATTGGCCAAAGTCTGCAGTCATGGGCTAGATTTTGCAAAGTCAAGAGGAGGCGCAGAATGCTGAAAAGATGAATTTTTTGGCCAATGACGCAAAAATATATTTTATGCTTTATTTCGGATAGGAGGAACTTCTGGTGTGTGTGCAGACATGGTCAAGAGTTTCAGAGGCTGTCAGCCCAGACTCTAAAATGATCATGGACCCTCACCCATCATACAGTTCTGAAGTCTGCTACCTGCGGCTCCAGAGCCAAAAATGTATCTTTTGATAGTAAAGGTTGAAAACAATAATAAGTTTTAAAAAGTTCATAATAATAGTAATAGTAATTTACAGTCAAGGTGCAAGGATGACAACTATTGTGTACGTGTGCCCAGGAAAACATATACCAAAAACTTTAAACGCTGTATACATGTGATATAGGGCAAAGCAGGACATCCGATCTGGGAACTAATCTGGTCTTTCTCTGGCTGTAGTGATTAGTCTCTGAACGGCGACACATTTAGGATAGCGCCATAAAAAAATCCAAGTTCTATTCAAAGTCTGATTATGTCAGAGACAGATTGGCAACATTAGTCCATTATCCCGTTGTAATCACAGCTATGTGTGGTATAGAAATATGTGTTTGGTGTTCCTGGATTTGTTTTAAAGCCTTGATTATTCATTAAGATTATTCATTGTTTTTACCTAACTTCAATCTATATTCCATTCCACCATGCTGTGAAATGACCTGATTTAATTCTGGTAGTGTTACTCTACACATCAACTCAATGAGTTGTGCTCCAAAAGCAACCACATGGTGGGGTAATTTTACTAAGCTGTTTTCCTCACATCCCTTAGCATCCAGTGATTATTAACTTGTTGCTACATTTTCACTGCATTATTCTAATTTCTTGCTTCTCCGTGTGCAGGTGCAGATATGAATGCAATGGACCTGGTTCAGGGGAGAGGTTTAAAGGACTGGGTTCTCAGGACAGGAGGGTTTCAGACTCTTCAAAGAATACGCCGCCTGCAGGCTCGTCCTGTCGCTGAGCAGTTCTGTGAAAGCTACATTCCAGAGTGGCCTGAGTTGAAGCAACTGGTAGCAAAGGCCACCGCCGCCAAAACAGCCAGTCAGAAGCTGAGGCAGCGCTTAAAGGACAGCCTTTCTTTCAGCTTCCCTCAAGACCCCCAAGACAACGGGGTCATGGACCATATGGTGCGGATGACCACAGGTTTCCACAGCCCCTTGATAGCCACTGGTTGCCGTCCACTCTGTCCCGACAGCCCGCCGGAGATCGGCAAGCGACGGTTTGCTGTCCCTGAACTGCTTGAAAAGCACAACATCAAGGAGCTGGAGGAGAGCACAGTGTCCCACAGTAAAGGCTCTGTTACCTCTGCTTCTCCCACTGCTCTGTCAGCTGCCTCTGTGTCTCTGACCTCCTGCTGCCAGGATGCAGCAGAGCGCAGGGAAAGCATAGTGCAAGGTGGCATGAAGAGCTTTATTCCCCGCAGCATGGCACACAGGAACAGCATCTTCCCCTCAGGCTGTATCCCTAAGATTGAAGTGACAAAATCTGGGGAACCTACTCCGAAGAAAGAGAAAAAGAAGAAAAGGCAGAGGGGCTACCTGGAGCCTCCTGTGTGGAAGTACAAGGAGGCCAGGGAGGAGAAGAAGAAAGAGAAAAAGCAGCAAGAGAAGGAAAAAGAGCAGCAGAAAAAATGTAAGGGGTCCAAACAGTCATCAAGCCGAAAATGAAGAGTTATTCTCTTTTCCACAGAGAATTTTACTGTGATAATGTCACACATGAGGTTTGAGACTGTGATTACAGCGACTCTAAAGGCCAGGTTTAACAGATGAAAAAAGGGACTGCAAAAAACAAGTTTGAAAGTGGCCAATGGACAACTGAAACCCACTGGTGGGTTTGAACTTTGGCTTGGGATGAACATGAAGAAACTGGAGACACTTGGATTTACTTGATGTGACATATTTTTTCAGCATCTTTTGAATACTGAAAATTATATAAACTAAATGTTATTTGGTTTGGGAGATCAGTGGTGACATGTCTTAGCATGGCTGTTTCTTATTCCAACTCCTACCTGATGGATTGGCAGATTAGGTCTCAGAGGGATGCAAAGTTATACTGAATTACATAATTTAATTTTGAAAACACTGGATATTTGTAAGGATTTTACTGATCTGTGTATTGTGAATAATTTCTAAGTAGTGTGCCGTCATGGTATTCAACCTTAACCAAAGCAATAACAAAGTTGCGTGCATCATTATTGCACTGAAGTCACTGATTGAGAAACAAAATTTTGTTCTCTTGTGTATGTAAATGCACAGTGAAAATAACAAATAAATATCCTTGATCCTTGATCAGCACCCAACTATTGTAATTTTCTTTAACTTTTCATCTTTTTCCACTCTGCAATGGGAGTAATGACATCCAGTGGAGCCGACCAGTTGTTATAGAAATTAGCACACGATGGACGCACAGGTGGGATTTGTGTCTATGTTAACGATCCCTCTTGTACCACTATCGGTTTAAATCAGTGTAACATGATTTGCTTTGTTGATCATCGTCTCAATTGATACGAAAGTCATGCTGTCATCAGTCCAGAGTTGAGATCTCTTTTTTATCTACACACAAACACTTTTAACAGGCGAATATGAACTGGTCCATTTCAGACCATAGTTTGAACGCATTTGACTTTTTGTTAAAAGCATCAACTTCTGTAAAGTTGACCTGCTGTCATAAACAGCAGCTGCGGGATGTTTTTTTCTGCAGGGTTTTGCAGCTTCAAACAAATCATGATGCACGGTTGAAGTTAGTGGGAAAGATTCAGAAAGAGGAAGTGAATCATAGCTGTCTAACACATTCTAATTCTCACAGAACACATGTAATTCCGATGAAAGCTGCTCAGTTCTCACACACCACTACCAGGGTAAAAGTTAAGTTACGTTTGAGCTTACAACTCTTAACTGAGCCTCAAAATTGTAATTAATTGTTACCAAATTGTACCAAATAATTTGTAATTTGGTCAAACTCAGAGAATTTTATGAATTAAATCAGTCATCAAGTTGAGTTTTATCAAAACACTGATATTATTCTCCTTCTATACTGGTTCTCCAGTCTTCTGTATGCAGCATGCCTTTATTATGTCTATTTGACAAAATTTTAATACTTTGTTCGGTCATGGCATGATGTTAGCAGTGAAAATACAGAAAAAAGGAACTGAGCCATATCTGCAACATTTTGTCTGATCATGAGAAAAGCTGCTCCCTGATATACAACTCTTCAGTCGACTGGTGTTTAATGTACCATGTTTGAGTTACCTATGCACAGCAAAGAAACTATTTGTACATGATGTTACTCAGGAAATCTTATGGTAATAATACTCTGGGCATTATACATAAAGCATCTATAAAGGCAGGGGTCTCTTTTGGGGTCCAGCTTGCATTGGAAATAAAATATTCAGTGTCAAGGTCAACTTGGTAATTGCTACAGTCACAACTCATAACAGCAATACATATTCAAATATATTTAAATGTGTAACCTGAAAATTAATGTTTTTAGATACTGTTCTTAAAAAGATTTAGATGATCATTTCTGGGGCTGTATGTCTTAAAGTGAAAGCAGGAGACTCAGAAAGCTCAGGTCTTCTACATCATGTGTGAGACAAATGAAAACATGTTTGAATGCGAGCTTGAAATAAATTTACTGACCTTTGCAACTGAGTTTGTTTTTCTTCACTACACCTTTACTTTGCCTCAGATGGTGATCTGAAAGGGCCAAAATAATGTATATTAGTGTATTCTGTGTGGTTAGAGGACATAATACACATCCGGTGACGATTTTAAAGATACCTCCTCAACAGTGCACTTACACAACTTCCTGACATGTTTCACTATTTTATAGCATGAATATCTGGTATTTACACACTAGACATTTAGCTTTTCCTTAACTGGCATGCATGTGACTGATGAGCTTGTGTCTGGCACGTAACCGTGGTTACTCTTCCACAATAAAGTAACTTTGAGCTTCTTAAGGAAGCCTATAATGCGCTCTCTAGAGTGGCATGAGATGGCTTTTGAACTCTGGCCTGTAATCTTTTAATCCAATGTGCACTATCCTTATATAACAATTAGCTTTAATTGGTAGTAACATAAAATAAAAATGGCTACTTTGATGTGTTCAAGAATATTTAATTGAAGTATTTCTACGAAAACATGTTGCAGCTGGTTATTACAAGACTGACACATTGTCACATTATATTTTCAGTATTGCGGCTCACTTCCTCTTCACAGGGGGGAACTTGGGTACATAAGGTCAGCTCAAAAATAAATACCTCTCGAGAGTTAACACATCACATCAGACTTTAACCACGGATATGGAGTGAAACAGGTTGTCTCTTTATCAAGAATTTGCTTTTGAAAAACTGACAGCATGAGAAATGTTTGATGAAGCAATATCACATTTCCTTTGCTCTGGTAGATTATACAACAAAAAGAGGCTTTTTAGAAAACCCTCAAGGGAATGAGACAAAATGGTTCTCGGAATCACAGAGATTAGGAAAGAACAAAAATAAGTGCTGATTAAAAAAGAACAACAATTTGCTGTCTTTTCTACATGACAGATGATGTGAGAGCTTCCAGCTGTTTCTTCAGCTGTAAGCCAAAAAGGCAGAGATTACAGAGCCTGAGAACAAGGAGGGGTATTTATATTACAGACATGAAGACATCTCTCTCAGGCTCTGCTGAATGAAGTGTTTTTGCACAGCACAGTCTGTTTGGCATCCAAGACACAACTGCATTTGTCATTAAAACACTCTTTGACTGCTGTCACAGACAGGCATTCAGGCACTGTTGTGTTATCCTGAATTTGAGGGGGTATAAGCTTTACAATATTCACCAAATACATTAGATGCACAGATTAGCAGGATTACACTGTTCCTTAAAATAAATTAATCTTAATGCCCTCCGTCATTCAAAAATGTGGTTTCCTTCACATGGATATTTGAGCTTTACTGTGCAGAATACTGACTACTCGCACTATGGCAGTGAAAAATTCCCCTCTGGCCCGAAAAGCATTTTCCCCCATGGGCCACCATTATAAAAGAGACATCTGTAAAACTGTTGACAGGATGTCACGAACTGCAAACAAAGTCTGTTAAGACTCTTTCTATTGTGAATTTTTATTCCATGGAGTTTTTATATTTGTAAAACTTTCCTCAAGCTGAAAAACAATGTAAAAAATCTTTCATCAGTGCTGTCATCACAATGACACAATGTAAAGTCTATGGGCTGAGGGGGGAAACACTACTGCGTATATTCAGTGATCTGTATAACTGGGAAGCAAACCCTGAAGTTAAAAAAAAAACGGGATGATTCAGGACCTCTTGGCTTCATGTCAGGATCCTGCATCCCTGTTGGGGTTTATTTCACAATAATGACCTGCTTACTGTACATTATCCCTTACGTGAATGCCACAGGAGGTCTTTTCTACCTGTGGCCATCAAACTATATAACTCCTCCCCTTTCTGCAGGAAGGAAATCTGACACATTGGACTGAGAATAATAACACCAATATTATGTTCAGTATTACCTTCATTCTCATGTGCACTTTGAGGTCATTTCATGTATCGTGTACAATATTACTTTTCATTATCATGTGCAATAGTACATTTGTTATTCTTTCAGTACCATGGGCTATATTAAGTTCAATATCATGTGCAATATATTTCTCTATTACGTCATGTAATATCATGTTTTTATACAACGTGCAATATTACTTTTCACTTTTCATTATTATTATTATTACTGTCATGTACAATTACATTTAATATCATGTGCTATCTTTACATTCATTATCTGGTGCAATACAACCTCTCAATACGTCTCAATAGCACTGCCAATATTACTCTCCATGTAAACATTTTAACATATCTTACTTCTGCTGGTATTCTATTCAGCACTGTTTATTTGCAAACTACTCATTAGACACTTATTTTTATACTTCACTTATCTGATGCTCTATTGTTGTTATCTGTATATTGTTATTGTAATTTTGGAGCTATATGGCACAATAATTTCCTTCGGGATTAATAAAGTTTTATCTTATCTTATTTTATCTTATCTTAATCAATTTCTGCCATATTCTACCAGACCTTTTAACAAAATCATTGAATATTTTTCGTGGAAAAACACATTAGACACTATTTATTATTCCAAGCAAAGTATTTTTCATATGTTCTTAAAATTGTCTGTTGAGGCTCACTTAAAATGCATAATAAAGCCTCAGTGGGCCTCTTAACTTTTGGTTATTGCTGAGCCTACTAACTGATGCTAAGTTTTTGTTTTTGCTCAGAAAAAATGTTATTGTGTCGTGGGGTCTTTGAAGCAGCACATTCCTGTCAGTGCAGTGCAGACACCAGTCCACAGGGGAAAGAGGAAAATGAGAGGTTTAGCGAGAAACAGGAAAACCGCTATGAGAACACATTCCAGGCAGGCTGAGCGGACTCTGCACGGGACAATAAGGGGTGGGACAAAACTGTATACTATTTAAAAATATGTAATCTCGCCTTCAGATCAGGACCTGAGACAACAACAAAAAAGAGCATGTACTTTCTTAATGGGAGAGGACTAGCAGAGAGCCGTCACTTGTGAAGCGGAAAGAGTCTGGGCTGGATCCAAACCGACGACCATGGTTCGTGTTGTCGGTTTATCAGCGCAGATTTGGACCCAGATGAGATAGGTTACAGCCTGCGCTTAGTCAGTCGTCCTGACGGGAAACAGCTGCTGGTTCTGTTTTTAATTTTTCACTTATTTTCACATTCAGAGAGATAACTTGTTGTTAAACGAGGGAGCCGTTTAAAATTTTGGGGGGAGCAAAAAGGAAAAACTGCGGATGAACTTTTTCCCAGAAGTGACGGTCGGTCGTCAGTCAGCGAAGAAGGAAAGGATGTGAGCTCTCTGTGGATGAAACATCTGCCACTGAAAAGTAATTTAACTCCACTCTTAACATGGAGCCTTGTGTCTTTTAAACGTGCTCTTAACTTAAAATACTCTGGCCACGGAGGGACTCTTCCAGCTGTGACTCTGACATGGGAGACGTGCGGTTGTCAAGTTAAAAGGCGAGCAGAAAACAGGTAGGCTGCTGGTGAGAAACACGACTTTCTCTTTCTGTTCGGTGTTTTAATGCTACGCTGTGCTGCGATAAATAGCTTAAGATGCAAATTGTAGCTAACACTGAACAGTAGGTCACCTTTGACAGTGCCATACATCACTCACGTGTGTTTCAGATGTGAACCAACAGGTGTTAAAGCAGTGTCCTACCTGACCTCTCATTTAGGTTAGGACTGCACACGTGCAATATCCAAATCACAGGACCAAATCACATTTTTTGAAAAAGGAAACGTATGAGAAAACAGCATTATAATGAGGCACTGTAGTGCTGCAGAGATGCCCTGGACTTTGTTTGGTACAGAAATTTCAGTCAAAATAATCCCAGTATCCAGCAGCCCCTATTTAGGCCTTTACATTTTAATTGCCTTTGTGCAGATTTTGCAGAAAGTACTTCAAGGTATTGTTTGACCAATATGGGTTTTTCAGTGGCCACTGCCGATATATAGGCTACAGAGCAGAGCAGGCAATGGCCGATATATAATGCCAATATTAAAACAAAGAAAAGTAATGTATAATTCCATTATTCCATAAACATTACAGTCAATACATGGATCTCTTAGCCAGTAACGTGTTGTTTTAAACAAAGTTGGGAAGGAAGGAAGTACAAATACTGTGTTACTGTACTTAAAGGGGTAGTTCACCCAAAATTGAAAATTCAGTCATTATCTACACAGCCTCATGCTAATTGAAGGCTGGGTTTAATTTTTTAGTCCACAAAACACTGCTGTAATTTCACAGGAAAACAGCGTTGCTGCATCTCCCGAAAAGCATCTCCAAAGTCCTGACATGTCAGGTTGACCTGAAAGACGTCATTTACACCATGTTTTAAGCCTAAATCTTCACTGTAGATCCTTAACTTTGAACCACGTTCAAATGTGCGTGCACACCGTCTGAACTGGGTATGTGAGGTTTGATGTGGTGCGTGTGCAAGTGAACAGCATGTTGGAGCTTTAGGAGACTTGAGACTTGACGAGCCAAATGAGCAGTATGGAGGTATTTTATGTTTTTTTCACATTTTTCAACCTTATTTTAATTTTTTGGGTGAACTATCCCTTTAAGTAGAGATTTCAGGCATCTGTACTTAACTTGAGTATTTAATTTTCTATCAACTTTCTACTTTTACCCCCTACGTTATACACAAATATCTGTACTTTCTACTCCTGCTCTACTACTGTAGTTTTACTTCATTTGAGGGGAATAACAACCTGAATGGATGAGATAATAAAATATACTGTAGAAAGATGATTCCTCTGTGCTCTGTACATATCACACAAACAACAGACGTAACAAGATGAAAAAGACGTTAAAAATGTAACAAGACGTAAGGAGACAAAACAGACAATAGAGGGAGACTCAGCTGCAGAGAAAAGGTGAGGTTCAGTTAGCTTTGCACAACTAGTCGGTAGAAAGCTATCACTACTTTAAAGTACACGCCTACTGTACGATGTTGAGGTATTGTATTTAACTTGAGTATTTCCACTGCTAACCTCTTGTCCAGCACATTTCAGATGCAAATATTGATGTAGCTTACTTTTTATTCCGCAACATTTACCTTGCAGCTGTAGTTACAAGTATAGTTAGACCGATAAATAGAAAAGGCAAATAAATCATCCACTGACAAGTTTATCTATTAACTGTAAAATGTACTGCTCAGTACATATCCCAGTAATAAATCAATGAAAGGATTTTAACAAAAAATATTTTATGTTTTGTAAGACTATCGACTGATATAATTGCAGCATATTTTTTAAACTCTCTAATATCGGTATTGGCCACAAAAATTCAGCATCTATCAGGCTATAATTACAGGTCACTTTTACAGATGAAGATGTACCACAGGAAATATATGACCATCTTATAAATATAAACTGTAATAGATTGAACAACCAGCAGGATTTAAAGTAGTTAAAAATAACTCCTCCTTATACAGCTATAGCATTAAAAACTGCTGCTTAAATGTTAACACATTAGTAATAATCATCAAATGATATAATACAGAATAATTTAACACTGACAGCAGGGATCATTCTGCTGCATATTAAATACTTTTCCTGCCTTAAGCAGCACATTTAGTCATGATTTTGAAAGCAGGAGTTTTACTTGTAAAACTTCCTGCACCATTAGCCTGTAAGCTCCTTCTTTGAAAACATGTTGGGGTGAAAAGTTCATACCTCAATTTGCATATTTCTTACTGATGTTGTGACTGCAAATCTTAGCAGTATTTCTTCTCTGTGCATATTTTACCTTTCCCTTTACTCATACCACACACACACACACACACACACACACGCACGCACACACACACACACACATAGGGGAGCTATTTGCCCTTTTTGTATATTGGCAATGATAAAGTTAAATGGGCTCTTTCCAGTTGGGTGCTGCTGTTGCTCCATCATGTTAAGTGCGTGTGTGTCATTCATTCCCATACCCAAACCTCAATATAATTGTCACTTTTATTTCATTATTTCTTATTCTTATTCTTTGGAAGACCAATTTGTGTGTGCATTTGTGTGGTATATCCCTTTCTTCCCCAGCCATGCATTTATTGCAGGTATACATGTGAGAGCATGTAGACAGCAACTGAGCCATAAAGCCTCCCAAGCCTGGTTTTGTCTGTGAAATGAAGATACAGTCAGTCTGACGCTGTAGCTAGCAGACGGTCACAACCACTGGATCACAGATTTTTAGGGCTTTTACCACTTAAAACACAGAACACAAGCATTTCAAATGTGTGGCCAAGTCATTAGAAGAGAACTGAATGTGATGTTGCCTTGCAATTGAAACCACATGATAGAGGCTTTTACTGTAACACTTCTTAAAGTTACTTTCCAGAGAAACAGTTATGGGGCTTTTCGTCATGATGAGGCCCCAGTGGAGGGGCTGTGGGAGGCTGCTGTTCTATGCCATGCCCCCACCATCCACCACTATTACCACACAGTCATCCAGATGGAATGAGAGATCTGCTTCCCCAAGTCAAAGCTCTGTAGATGAGAGGAAGAGATGACAATGGATCTTTTCCCCTTGGGTCACACGGGTGTAGCGTTGGACAGAATGGAGACAAACAGGAGAGAGCTCAGAGAGGAAGTGTTCTGGAGTCTAAAGTCAGGATGCCCACGATGGAGGACATGATTACTGCTGTCTCCTGTGTCAGGAGCCCTGTGGATGATTAAAATGATAACTGCGGGAATAAGACACAGTTATGCACAAGTTCATTCTTTGGGTGGAGTTGTGTTTAGGTTATTCCTCCACAGATTAACCGCCGCTGACATGTAGGCTGCATGATGCAGGAAGTGCTCTTTTCATTTTGGTAAAATATGGCTTGTGGTTTTAGCGAGTTAGAGCTGAGTACCGTGAGTTCTCATCTGCTGAGCTGGAGCCTTGTAGCTAATCTGGATAGGAGGAAAGTCTAAAGATAGTATGTCAGACGTTTTTAAATCAGATTTGGCATGTGAAATGGAAATAACCTTATTTAGCAGAGACTTCACATTTGATTTATCTCTTTGATGAACATGATGGTAAACCCCCTTCAAAGCATGCTTGAAGACACTCTAGCTAGCTAGTTTTCCTAGAATAGATGTATTTTAAAGAAAACAGGTAGAACAGGATTGCAGGTGTCAGAAAAGCAGACACCAAAAATATCAAATCGTAAAAATAAAAAAAAAATTAAAAAAACACATGAGAAACACCTGCACACCTGTGATTTCTCTTCAGTGACATTTGACATGACCGAATGAAAAGATTGAGGTGATGTGATGGCTTCCTGTAGTTTGTACTGAAATACATCTAGCTAGATGCATCACAACTAAAGGAGGATATCCGTTGTTTTGCGCTGACATGTGCAAGTTCCTCTGGCCAGATGTGTGAAGTTCAAGGGTTATGTGCCATGAGAGACATGAGGTAGGATAACTATTATTCTTGAATACTTGATGATGGTAGAGCATGCTGTGTTAGTCACTTACAAAAACTGATGGCTAATCTACTGCAAGAAAGTATGTCCATTTTATAAAGCATACTTACATTTTAATTCATATGTGCATAGTAGTGTTGTCAGGACACCAGAATTTTAAACTTGTATTTAATACTAATATATAAAAAAAAACCCTCTTTACCTCTTTTAATACCAAGGCCAAAAGAAAAAAAAACATCCTCGGCAGACAAAAATGAGATTTTTCTCGGCTTTTTTTAAAAATGAACCTGCACACAGTGCTGGTACACAAAAAGTTACCCTAATACTGTTTTGCTGCAAGTCCAATTTCAGGCTGAACAATAAAGACTTGACTAAAATAAGGTCGGGAATAAAAATAGCTTTGGTACTTTCAATGCTGTAATTACAAGATACTGTTACTGCTACTACTACTACTTACTACTGATACTGCTTTTTAAAGATATGGTATTGGAAAAAGTATTGAAATATTGATAATTTTGGCAACCGTAATGAATAGGACTTTATCTGAGTTTGAATTTTGAGTTTTGAGTTAATTCTCATTCAGTTCTCTGCATTACTTTGAAGTTTGTAAATTGTGGGAACAGACTGTCTAACTGGTGTGATACACACATAAATCACTGGCCTAACAGTGATTTGGTTTGGTTCACACCTGAGTACTTGTTTTTTTATTTTTTTTTTTAGATTTGTAAATAAGGTTTTTCCTTTCGGTAACTAATTAAAAGCAAAAATTATTTAAACCTACTAGTAGGAGTTTTTCACTGGTTATGAAACATTCTTAGTTTAAAACTGATGCCTCTTTATGACCTTCATAATTGAGACCATCAGTGGGAGGAATGGATATTTCTATCTATAGTACATTAGTGTACAATCACCTGAAAATAAGAAATGTTGTGTTTTTGTCGCCTAAGAGTGAGTCATTTATATATGTAGAGGGCACGGGTCTTCTTCCACAGATGCCGCCATGTTTCTACAGTAGCCCAGAACACTTGTGTCCTGGCCCAGGAGATACAGTTTTAAACTGAAAGGTGTAAGAATTCATTACAAAAAATGCTACAACCAAAGAAGAAGAATGAAGGGATGTGGTTTCTAAATCAGTGTGTCAGCAGATGGATGAGGACTAAGTGATATGTGGAAGGTGTTGTTTGGTGTAAACCTAAACTACTGCTGCCAAAACCAACCAAGCAAACACATGGTGCTGGACTGATGGAGACAGGGGCATGAAATGGGAAGGCCAGGCCTTTAAATACCTGTGGGAGACTGGCCAGGTGGTCCCACTTGTACTGGATGAACCCGGCTTACTGGGACCTGCAAAGAAACAAACAAACAGGCAGACAAGGGGTAAACACACACCAGCCAAGCTCACCACTAAATCCTACACACTAGTCCTTTAATGTCTGCCACCAGTCAGATTCTAGAGCCTATGTTTACAGTTTCCCAGGCAAAGTTACAGGTTACATTGAGTAGTAGTTAAAAAGAAGCAGCATTTTTTTTAACCTTTTTTTTTATTATTATTTCTTCTTATATTCATTTTTACTGCTTTTGTCCACTGGGGTTTCAAGAATCAACATAATAGGAAAGTTCCTTGTAGGTGCTTGAAGCTACAATAAGTGATAAGTGGCATTTATAACAATATTATTTAAAAACAGACAAACATTTCAATGCAGCCATATTGCTGAAGCCAAAATGATTCATTCAGTTTCTCTTTAACCAGAGTAATGCAGTTATAATGGCATTATTATTAACTGATCCAATGAATGACACATTGCAAGCCTGAAGCGTGCAGGCTTGTATAGAGTGATGAATGATTTTGGCTCATCTTTCTCCAACCTCAAGAATTTTCTGAACCATCCCTGTTCCTAACTGCATGGTCATCAGTCCGGTTACTTTTGTGATGTTATTACTCATCTTAAGTACATTTTAAGTCTCTCAGCTGATTTTCTCATAACATGAAAGTCTGCCTTCAGGGTGGGCAAAATGTATTATAGGTAATAATTAATGTAACCTGCAGTTTTCTTTGGAATCTGGTTTGCTTTTTAAGATGCTCAAAGTGAATCCAAAATTTAAAGTGGATATAGACTGCTTTTTTGTTGATTGCACAGTATAGTGGCTATAGAATAATAAGATTGGTTCCCTATAAGCCTCACTTATCCTATGAAATTCTGTCTCCCACCAGGTATGATATTTCCTGGCTATATTATGCCTTCATTAGTGATGCCATGACGAAGAAATTTTTCCACCAGTTAATAAACTGGTGACAATATCACTGTTACCGATCACACCACCATTAACATTAGAGCTCTTACTTTGATTTTTAAGATTAGATGAGATAAACTTTTATCAGCCCCACAAGGGGGAAATTTGCAGTGCTATAGCAGCAAAGTGGACAGCAAAAAGAGCATCAGTAAAACCAATGAATAAGTAAACAACTAATATAAACCACAGGAAATATAAAAAATAGGAACATGAGTATTTAAAAATATATAATATGAACAACCTTCGAGCTTTAGATTTTCCCTGTACTATGAACAAAACAAATGCTTAGAAGGTTGGCCGATTATTAAGTTTCAAGTTGCCAAGTCAATGAAAGATCCCCCACACTGACCCCAACAACTGCAGCTGACGTCCACAGGCGAGTTGTAAAGTAACACCTATGTTAAGCGTACACCGGTTGCCTCCTTGTCAAGGCTAGCTTAGTTAAGCCAAGTTAGCCTTAGTTTTGACAAATTAGCCCCAGCTAACGCCTGGACTCAAAAGTGCCCGTTGTAGGTGGCAGCCCCAGGAAGCATCTCATATCCTTTTTGGACTTTAGTCAGCCTGTGTGGAAACAGTCATGTGCACACTTGTCCACAGCCCAACTGGTGTCTAACTCAGTCCATCTAATTGCTCAGCCCTCAGGTGTTGCATATAACACATATTTATATATTTTCATGATTTTCTTCATGCACTCTGATAATTAAAGAATCTGCCAACAGGCTCTGTTTAATCCAGTGTCTGATAAAAGCAAATCATGCCTAACTAAAGGCTAATGGCTAAAGTGGTCAGTGGTAAACTGCAAAACAAGTCCACTTAAATTTTGCTTGTGGCTACGCTTAATGTGATCTGTGAATATTTTTGATTAATGCCCTCTGAAGAACAGTGAGTGGGAGGCTAACAGACGATAGTGGGAGGTTATCGTGTCAATGACCGAAAAATACAGATTATAGTCGAAATGAGGGCCAAACCCTCGAGCAGCTTCATCTAAAGCCATTACATATAACAATACACTAAAACTGGCCATGAGTTTGTTTAGCTTGAGAATTTACAGGCTGATTTTCTTGAAAATACTTGAAAATGCTTGAATTTGACATTTGAAAAGGTCTAAGAACTCTGTTTTATGTGATAGGAATACTGCTGCTAAACAATGGTGAAGAAAGAGCTTAAAGGACCTCAGAGTTTATGTGGGTGCTTGTGTTATTGTGTGCTTGTTTGCTTTTTTAGACAGAGTTAAAAACATGGTGAATAAATCACAGTTTTTGTAGTTTATGTAATTTCTTAGTGACAAACAAAGTGGAGAGAAATGACAAAGACTGGAGTCTTGTGCACAGAACATAAATGACTCAAGAGGCTCTTTGGCAAAGCTTGTTTTAAAATTAAACACATGTGCATCTATTTAGGCCTGTTGCATGTTTAAGCACAGTGTATTTAGCAATAAAATAAACAACGTAGGATCTGTTACAGCAGATACTTTTAGCATTTAATGCTTTTAAAATTATTGTACTCTTGCTCTTTGCTTAAAAACTAAATAAACTACATTTAGTCACTTTTAACTAGTATTTTAATATTTTAAATTAAATGTAACATGTCTAAGCTCACCTGGCTGTCAAGTTACAGACCAGAATGTGCTTCAGCAGTGAGAAAGGCTGCGTTGTGTGTGACAGCCCTCCTGCTTGCGTGACCCTCAGCAATGCAGCCCTAAACAATGAGCAGACCTGAGTCTCGCCGGCCAGCCGGGTGGGGCCACTCAATGGCAGGAAGTGTAGCCATCAATATTTACTCTGCAAGCAGGCTAGTCGAGGAGTCGACAGGCCTGGAGCCTGGGTAGCACAGCGCCACACGCAGTCTCAGGACACATACACAAACACTCTGGAGTGCTGTTACAGTCTCCTTCCCCTAAGCCCCCTTCTCCCACCCAGTGCAATTACAACACAGGCAGACAGGCTGGGCCCTCGGACTGTTGTTTTTGACCTCATAGCTTCCTCTGCCAAAGAGCTCGGGATTTAACCGCTACTCGACTCCTCATAGACACTACTATTAGGTTACAGCAGTGGTTCCCAAACTCGGGGGGTGGGGGGGTGGGGGAGCACAGAGCCACTGCAAGGGGGGTGCAAAGGGGAGAAAAAAAGAGTGAAACAAAGCTGAATGAATACGATTGATGTAGGGGGAATAAACAAATGAGTTTGCTGTTTCTATCCAGCTGACCTTTATTTTGCTAAAATTTAGCTTTTTAACTTTTTTTTTAACAGTTCCATCCCCAATTATTGTTAACAATTCATTGAAAATTATGTGGTGGGGGGCTTGAACTTTTGTTGGTTTCCAAAAGGGGGGAATACTTGAAAAAGTTTGGGAATCACTGGGTTACAGGCTGTACGTTTCAATCACATAGCAGTTAAATGTCAGGGAAATGGCCTTTTTTTCCCCATAATACGCCAGAGTAAATTGCTGGTTTTTCATCATGATAGTGCCTAATAAAGAGACTACAATAACTGTATTATCATTATTTGATTATATTAACTGTTATTAATTATTTTGTTTCTGTTTCACAGAGATGGAAAGCTCTGCTCTGCTCACAGTGGTGCTAGTTGGGGCGCTTCTGGGGATCTCTGCTTTCCATGCAGGTGAGTTAATGGTCAGATAATGCAGAAAATGTGTAATTAATCAATATATTTTAAAAATCACAATCTGACCAAATGCAATATCCAGCTGCAGTTTATGCAAAAATGTGTGACAAAACAGCATTATGATTAAGTACATCAGTGTCTATGCAGCTCTTAGGTTCTCTAGCTCACACGTAGACGGTGTGGTTGAGTCTCACTGTTCTTACCAGCAGCTCCTGAATAAAATAATAGGCAACTGTTTCCAACAAACTGAGATAGGCAGGCTGAGTTTGTTGGAAACAAACATTTAACTTTGTCTCTGCATTTCATACCACCTACCTGGCATGAAATGCAGAGACAAAGTAAGCAAGTGGCTGGTGAGGACAGTTGAATATCAACTCAAGGTACAGTATTAGTGGACTAAATCACAGCTAAAAGGCTCAGGGATGTTATCTTATATTTATTCAGGTGGTCTGAAACAGAACTTCAATATGATGCTTGTGTTGCTTCATGCCAGAGTCTTTCTGCCTCCTACAGTGTTGGGCAAATTCCTGAAATTTAGTTATTAGTTTCACCTAATTTTTAATTCAAAAGTAATTGAATTACTTTACCAGTTACTGCATATAAACATCCTTAGTTACTAGGGAAAATAACTTTTAAATGTCTTCAATTCTCTTATCAATGCACCCATAACGATATTATTATAGTAACAAGTGTCAAATTTTTTTTGATCTCTCATTGTACCCATGTACCCCACCGTTATTTACCCTCCCCACCACCAGTAGGCAGCATTGACTAGCACTCCGACCTGTAAGCTGCACTTTGATTGCCTTCGGGTTAGACAGTAGAATTTGGTGGAGGAGGTCGACAGACAGTATTGAGTATACATGTTAACCAAGCATAGTTTAGAAAAATGAGTATATGATGTCCAGTTTATATTATACTACGTGTCTCGCGCCACCTTAAGATTGGGTGACGTTCATGGAATATGTTTTTTTGCTACGTCTCCTGTCTTCTACAGTTGTCCACTGTTTATACTTTAGCCCATTTATATTTCAGTAATTGTAACTGCCTTAATAATAAGAAAAAGTGCTTCATTACATATCTAGTAATCGTCAAAAAGAATTATACTAACATGTTACTTTGTAATGCATTACTCCCAACATTGGCTACCTAGTGGTCAAAAATTACATAATGCAGCTTTAACCACTCTGAGCAAATAGTCCCTCTTAAAATCTATGACTGAGGGGTTTTTGCTTTTCCCTTTATTTGTGAGTTAAACACTCTTTCTGTCAAGTTTTGTTTCAGACAGAAATGTATTGCTGCAGGTTTTTGCATCTTTACACACACACAGACACTAACTTTTGTACTACTTTGTGTAGTCCACGAGTTCAGACTTAACCAAGTGATCTGGTCATTACTGTCTAAACACACATGGAAAACATCAGGTTACCTCTTATTATTAGTGGAGAGCTGACTTGTCCTGTTTTATTTACTAGCAATTCCACCTGCACTCATTTTGTCACTCCATGTTGTTTCTGTTGTTGGATCACATGTCGGCGGTGCAACTGAAGAGCACACCATTAAATGATCACTTGTATCACTCTCAATCATCGAGGGATATGATGCTGTTTATGAGCCAAGGCATATTCGTTATGTACTTTCATTTCAATTTGCATTTAATGCATTTTAAGTGAAACTCTTGAACATTTTAATAAACAGTTGCCTTGTTGCTGCTGATGAAGTGTCCACTGTGGATACATATCACTAGTGTTTTATTGTCCAGGTCTAGCTTCAGACCTTGAAGATGATGGGAAGCTGCAGTGCACATGTGAGAATGAGAAAGGCACATGTGTGAATGGAACTTGCAGAGGAGACATCTGCTTCTACAGCTGGGTGCACGGCTATGAGGAGAGGGGCTGTTTCTCCACAGAACACCCCAGGGAGCAATGCTCAACCTCCTTTGAGCGCTTCTTTATCCACTGCTGCAAAAAGAACCACTGCAACGCCTTCACCACACCGCCTCCAGACATTGGTCAGTAGCCAAAGCCATTGCTTTACAATATTTTAACATCACATCCATCAAAGGGATAAGTCGTATTGTTTGACGTGGAGTTGTATGAAGTATTTATCGATAGTCAGTGTGTTACCTGCAGTAGATGCTGAATGACAAAGACCCAGGTAAGAGAAGCAGAGAGGAGCACCAGCACGGAAGCAAAGCAATGAACTGCTGTGGACAGGGTCTGCAATTCTAGGTATTTTAGCCCCATAAAAGAGCCCCATTGAACATCAATGTCAGTTTAAGCGTTTGTTATATTCAGAATATTTTGGTGCTTTACCTTGCTGTCAGACACCGTTTTGCACCAGGAAACCACCCCTGTATAAGGCAAATATGGCTCTCTCCAAACTAAACAAACTCCATAGGAGAAATCAGTAATTAAAGATTACAGAAATATTGTGGGTTTACAGCTGTATTGATCTGTTAGTTTGTTTGCAATGTTATGTGACTTTTGTGAATTCAAGCTTACCTCTAAAAACACCAAAACCACACAATAACACAAGCAGTAGATTAGCAACTCCTGTGTTCTGTGAGGTAAAATGACTGATTTCACCTATGGGATTTGGTTTGCTTGGAGAGAGCCATTTTAAGCTTATATAATGGACGTTTCTCGTTGGCAAAGTCAGTCTGATGGCAAAGTAAAGTGGTGTAAATGTACGCTAAATTTAGTGTTCTTAAACTGATATTGTTTTTTTGTTTGTTTGTTTTGTTTTGTTTGTTTGTTTGTTTTTTACATGGACCTTTTTTTAAATAAACAAAATACCTTTTGTTGCTCACCCTCTTCACAGTATTTCATTGCTTAGTTTCCGTGCTGGTGGGTGTCACCTACTCTAGGTAATACATTGATTGTTGATTGTTGATACAATGCCAAGTTAAGTGTTACTTAGTCCTCTCAGGCTCAGTGCACATTCTGCATTTCGTTGCCCTGACGGGGTTCAAAGCTTCCCTACAGATAGTAACTGGTTCCCCCTTGTGGTCAGTTAGTGCAAACTGATACTGAGTGGTTTTCCTTGTTTGGAATTGATGATGCACTGATTGTCATGTTTTTAGCATAATTATCTTTAATCAGAAAATAAAACCTCTCCTCCTCAGTGTACTGAAATGTTCTCAACTGGCTTCACCAACTTAGAAATGTGTGTGTTTGTGCTTGAATGCTCATTTCTGTCCAGATGGAAAACCAACAACACCACCACCAGACCTCAGTCGTCCAGAACTGTGGATCACTGTGGCTTTGATGCTGTTGATCGTTACTGGCAGCGTGTGTGGCCTGGTGCTGTTCCTGCATTTCCGACGTACACACTGCAGACTGAAAAACACTGAAGACCATGATGTCACCATGATCAAGGTCCCTAATGGAGAGGACCCCACATACGGTGTAAGAGAGATGTTTGACACAATACTGTCACAACTTGTTAAAGTTTAAGTGTTCTCACATATGGATTATATCTGTGTCTCTGTCTTCAGGATATCTTTGATGAGTTCTGTACATCAGGGAGTGGGACAGGGCTGCCCTATCTGGTCCAGAGGACTATGGCCAGACAAATCTCACTTGTCGAGTGTGTCGGTCAGTCTCCTTCCTCACCACTGCTGCTCTTCTTTGTCATGTTTTGTGTATTACTTTGCAGTTGTGTAATTGTGTCACTCTATTTCCAGGTAAAGGCAGGTATGGGGAGGTGTGGAGAGGAACTTGGATGGGGGAGAGCGTGGCTGTCAAGATCTTCTCCTCCAGGGACGAGCAGTCCTGGTTCAGAGAGACAGAGATCTACAATACAGTACAGCTGCGACACGACAACATACTGGGTACGGCAGCAGATTTAAAGGGATCGTTTGGACTTGTTGAAATGGGGTTGCATGAGGTTCTTATCGATAGTCAGTGTATTTCCTACAGTAGATGGCAGTCGGCACGCCTCCTCTTTGGAGATACAGAGAAGAGTATCAGCACAGAAGCTAAGCAACGTACTGCTATGGACAGAGTCAGCAACAAAAATTTAAGTGTATGCTGTATTTATATTTTCACCACTTTACTTGGACATCATCTTTTTTCTGATGGAAAACCACTGAAACCACTCTCTCCAACTGAACTTCATTGGTGAAATCACAAATTTGACCTCACAGAACAGAGGAGCAGCAACCCCTGTGTTCTGGGAGGTAAAATTACTGATTTCACACAGAGAGTTTGGTTGGTTCGGAGAGAACAATATTTGGTTTGTATAACAGCGTTTTCCCGTTGGAAAAGACTGTCTGACAGCAAATGAAAGCGGTGAAAATATTCTAAATATAGAGCACATTTAAACCGATACAGGTGTTTTTAAGTAGGCCTTTATTAGGTGGCTAAAATACCCTTTGTTGTTGACCCCGTCCACAGCAATACATTGTTTTTTTCTGTGCTGGTACTGCTCTCTGCCTCCCCATGCTGGGGTTGTGCCGACCACAGTCTACTAATACAGTAGTAATACACTGACTATCAATAAATACCTCATTCAACCCCACTTCAAATAATCCAGACTATTCTAAAGAAATTATTCATGTGATGCAGAGAAAGTTGCAGTCATTTCAAACAGCATCAGTCAAAAGACAGACACTGAAATAGTGATCTCTCATTCTGGCTTTAGGTTTCATAGCCTCTGACATGACATCCAAGAATTCCAGCACCCAGCTGTGGCTCGTCACCCACTTCCATGAGCTGGGCTCGCTCTATGACTTCTTGCAGTACAGCAGCCTGGAGCCTGAGAGCTGCCTGAGGATGTGCCTGTCTGTGGCCTGCGGCCTGGTCCACCTCCACACTGAGATCGTCAGCTCCCAGGAAAAGCCGGCCATCGCCCACCGAGACCTGAAGACCCGAAACATCCTGGTAAAGAGGAACGGACAGTGCTGCATCGCTGACCTAGGTGAGAGTTGTGTAGAAGCAAGGACAACAAATTATTTATTCATTTATTTTGTTTGTTTGTATTGTGTGCTTATTTGTTTACTTACTCTTACTTACTTACTCGTACTTACTTCTTACTTGATTACTTACATAGTACTCTTATTTGCTTACTCTTACTTTCTTACTTGCATACTTGCTTACTTATTTAGTTACTTACTCTCACTTACTTACTATCTTACTCATACTTAATCGTTTACTTACTTAATTACTTACTTACTTTTGTACACTTACTTACGTACTCTTACTTATTTACTTACTTACTTAGAGTGCCAATTAATCTACATTGTAGTTTACACTTCAATGTAAATGTGCCAGAGTTAGCTAAAAAGCTGATTTTCATCCATAGTCCCTGGGCAGGTTATAACAAATTGATGTCATTAATACAATACTTAAGTAAGTACTGCAATACAGTGCAATACAACACAATACATGTACATTACAGAAGTAACAGAGATACACAAAAACAATGAGACTGTGCCAGAGATGAGGTAGTTAAGATAAATCACTATTAATCTGCTGGGCTTCTTGTTGGATCTGTTCCCAACATCTGCTGATCGGTACAATACACATGTTGAGACAAAACAGCTGTACGTGTGTCATGCTGATTTTGACAGTTTGAATCTGTGCTCTATGCCTTCGTTCTCCTCAGGTTTGGCTGTCATACACTCTCAGTCCCATGACTACCTCGATGTGGGCAACAACCCTCGTGTGGGGACCAAGCGCTACATGGCCCCTGAGGTGCTGGATGAGACTATTCGTATGGACGTTTTTGAGTCCTACAAGCAAACTGACATCTGGGCGCTGGGCCTGGTGTTCTGGGAAATTACCCGCAGGACCATTGTCAATGGTAAGAAGACAACCGCCTGTCAGAACATTGTGCCTTTAGATATTGTAGATATTTAGATAGTAGCCTTTAGATAGTAGATATTTACTGTGAGCTCAGCTCCATTAAATTTAATGCTATGTAAAGGGTGCACCTGAATCCACACAGAACTTTCAGCTATATTAAATATAGTCCTGAAAGTAATTTTAGATGCATATTATTGAATCAGTCAACTTACATGTCTCATATTTACCTTGGCAGAGGGTCCAGGATGGTGTGTTTTCAGGTGTCTTTTCTGAGGTGCTCTGTCTTCTTTGGGAAAGATACAGTCAGTCTGTCCTTTGATTTGAATATAAGAGAAAAGTGTCCACAGGTTGTCTTTCCTCTCTCATATCTTTCTCGATTTAGTCATGCAATAAAAGCATGTCAGCAAATACTTCTTGTAAAAAATTTCCTCTCAAAATTAACAGTGATTAAAATGTACTGAAGAAAAGGGTACACAGTGTATGTATATGTCAGCGGATCTTTTATAAGTTGATGTGTTAGCCGTCCACTCAGGCACGTCATGTTGAAAACGTTTTTTCTTTGTCATGTCTGCCTGGCTCTGGTGGAGTGTACATAAGAGGCAGTTAGTCCCATGTCTCTCAGCACTCCAGTGTTTTCGCAGTCTGTGTCTGTCTCTACTATCCTCTCTCATGATTAGCACTGCAGTAATTATAAACAGTCTTATCTGGTGTCAGCACTCACTTGTACATAGTCCAGATGCTCGTGCACACACTTTGGAGATGCAAGCACACATCCCCTGCGCACACGCGTGCACAATCACATTAAGTCCAGATGGAGAGACTTTCATAACTTTGTGTTCGTGTGTGTTTTCTCACACAAACAATCATGCACACAAACACACACTCACACAGCAGGCCTTGCGGATCTCATCCCAGCGTAGTCTCCAGGGAATTGATATCTCTGCACTCTCTTGTTTAGTCAAACATACTTCACAAAACTCCCACTACAGACTGTCTCAATTTCCAAGTTTGCTATTTCAGGCCTGACAAGAAATGTATGTTCTGAAAATGTATAAGGAGATAAATTAGGTGTTTATCAGTTGTCTGTTCGTTCACCTGGCTGCCCCCCTGAAACCCAAACTACTGTAAGATGTCTGTTGTGGTAGTTTGGTTGGTTCCTCTGCTAAACTGGAGATGAAACATTTTGCCTTTTGTTTTTTTGGATTGTTTTAGGGATCGTGGAAGAGTACCGGCCTCCCTTCTTTGACCTGGTGCCCTTAGATCCCAGCTTTGAGGAGATGAGGAAAGTGGTGTGTGTGGACCAGCAGAGGCCCAGTCTGCACAACAGGCTCCATTCCCATCCTGTAAGTGCAATCAGCGCTGTGAAAATCTCTGTACAGGTTAACACAAATTCTAAGCTTAAGTGCCCACATATGTTCAAGTTTACACAATTATTCAAGTAAACAAATAAACATAAAAACTTGATAATGCACTCACTAGACCTGCAATTAATAATCAGCTAAACTGGCAATCATGTTCCTGATTAATCACTTGTTTGGTCCATAAAATGTTGATCACTGCTGTCTGCAAATGTTTTGTTTCATCTAGAACTCAAAGATAGCATAGATTAGGATTTCGTTTAAAAGAAACAAAATATTTACATTTGAGGAGCTGAAATAAGATATTTTTTCCTTTTTTTCTTAAAAAAAAGAATGTGTTAGCCAACTAATCAATTAATCAGCTAATCGTTGCAGCTCTAGTATTCACATAGACTCACAAACAGGTAAATGTATGACACTTAAACTAAAGCACTGGTTCCCAGCCGACCCCCACTAAGGGGCTGCCAAAGCCAAAGGCCTTCTTGATTTTAAAGGCTGCAAGAAAACTTAAAAAATAGGCCTATATGTCAATATTAAGATAAGATAAAAACTTAAAAACCTCACAGGATAAGGGCACTGTGAAGACTTGAACACAAGCTGTACTCACAGAGCCTTCACTTTCTGCTAAACAGTCTCGTCCTGCATCAGAAAAGTACACAGTTTAAATAACCAAAGAGCTAAGAGACCAATGGCCAGGCGTCAGGAAGAAGAAAACACTGAATTTGTAAAGAAGGAGCCTATTAAGTATGTATTGTTAAAAAATAAAAAATGCACACAATACAGACAGAATTGTACACAAAGTTCATCTGATACAATACTCACAGGAAATCATGGCTCTATAAGATGCACAATAATGGCGCCTTATAGTGCTTAAACAGAATCAGTATGGAACATATGTTCTGTGGTGTTTTACATTTGTCTCTGTGTGTTGTAGATCCTGTCAGCCATTGTGAAGATCATGAAGGAGTGTTGGTATCAGAGCCCGCAGGCTCGCCTCACAGCCCTGCGGGTA
The DNA here is from genome assembly GCA_027495735.1 of Lutjanus campechanus. NCBI lineage: Eukaryota > Metazoa > Chordata > Actinopteri > Lutjaniformes > Lutjanidae > Lutjanus > Lutjanus campechanus. Next base: position 67,262 of record JAJHUR010130113.1, on the reverse strand, counting down.
AGAAAGACGCTCTCCAAACTGGATCAGGAAAGTGACTTCAGTATTGAGAAACTCAAGCAGGACGTCTAGACCTGAGCACCAGGACGAAACAGGGACAAAAGATTGAAAACGCCTGAAGGGATTTTTTTTTTTTTTTTTTACCATATTCCAACTGCACAAGGTGCATATCATTAGCATATTTTAAGCTAATGACTCACACAGTCACTGCATTATATTAAAACCATATGACTTTGAGCAATAGTGTCTAGACTGGCTCGCACCCAAGGCTATTTTTTCTTTTTGTGCATAGCCTAATTTTCAACTGCCATATTTCTGGTGCCTCAATCCCAGAGGCCCCAAAAAGAAAACTTTTAAGACCAAAAATGTTTATCGTGGTATTCTTCTTCTTTTTATATACAGCTAATGAAACTTTTCAGACATTTTTAAATCAAAATCAATAACCAAACAATTCACAGGCTGTTCTACACCATCATTACTGTCTACATCCACCATCGTCACGACAGAGGAGAAACTCTAGCACCGCACAATTACTCTTCCTCTTATTGAACAGGTCTGTTTTTTCTCTGATATAAAGTACAATTGCACTTAAGGGTTTTCCTAAAATGATCAAAGCCACAGAAAGTCACTTCTACTATGAATACAGGACATAAGTAAGTAATAACATGCTCATACCAAAGCACAATATCTGTGTAAGCATATTTAACTTATGTAGAATGAGCATTTATTGTATACACACATTGAGCTATTTAGTTGTACATATTGTAACAGCATTGAAGCTTTTGTCTTGTACCACCATTGGGTTTATTGTAAATATATTTCAAATGGGGTATTATTTTCTATTATGCAATAATGAGACACGTTTTATATCTGTTTTTTACAACACAACTTTTTCTAATTATTTTTTTTTTACATTTCTGTAGGCCTAAAATGTACAATCACCATTACTGTGGTCATTAAAGGAATTCACAAATAGACATGTAATGTTGTATATGTTGAATAAAGGATTGTATTTTTCAGATTTTTGTGCTGTAAAAGCTATTTTGTTCCACTGATGTTTGCAGTTCTCTCAATGACCAGTAGAGGGCATCAGATAATAGACAAACAGTGATCCGTGTTGCTTACAGTTGTGCAGCTTACCTTGGAAGATTAATGGTGTAATCAGTTTTGCAATCGTGTTTTTATTTGCATTGCATCATCTTATAATCATTAAGCAAAGACCAATATTTCATCATAGCACTTAAGTATAATCAGTAAAAACAGTTTAAACAGTTATCAAAGGCAGGGGAAGGTGGAAGGATTATTTTGCAGGAGTTAAATACATCATCATGTTTGGACAGCCATAATGGCCCACATGTCACTTGCATCGAATGAGCAAAATATATTAAGATAACATATTCACTTTTTTTAGTCATATTAACCTCACATAGAGTACATAAAGTAGAGAATATTAATAGATAGATGAACACTTGCTAAATGAGGATTTCATGAATTAACATGTTTGTTTGGTTTTTTTTAAGTTTAGTTTGCTGCATTATTAACCTTCCATTTGTAATGTTTTATTTTGTCATTTTTAAAGAAAGAATGAAAACATCCAGGCCTATTTAATCTGAGGCGTTTCAATTCAAACTAAATTATAGATCCTAAGACTGATAGGCATGCATGTGTGCTCAAAAATCATACACACACACACACACACAAAAAAAACCTCCACGGCCCTCTCTTTTAAAACAATTAAAATGCCTTTATTGTCACAACATAGTCATGTTGGACCTCAAGACAAACTCCAACACATTTCAACTGCCTGACGGAGTTTGTTTTATTAATGAGGGCATTTTATTTATTTATTTTTTTTTTTCAAAGGGAGTGCCTTGGAGTTTTTTATGATTTTTAATTTATAGATCCAGTCTAAAAAGAAAAGAAAAATCTGACATATTCCAAAAACAGTTCTCAAAATCAAAACAACTTGTAAACATTTTTGTTAACTCTTCAGCTGAACCATAACTATTTAGTTTTAGCTTTAACCCTAGCAACCATGCTGTATGATCAGGTGTTAGATTGGTCTAATTTTATAGACACTTTGTCCAGGAAAATATAGTGTGCTGCAACAATTAGTTAACTAATTGTTGAGTTGTCAGTTATTAAATTGATCACTATTTCGATGTATTTGAGAAATCGTTTTGAGTCATTTGTTTTAAAATGTCCAGATTCTCTGCCATTTTCTTGTTTCTTTACTCCTCTATGACAATAAACTGAATATCTTTGGGTTGTGGACGAAACAAGTAATTTAAGGATGCTATCTTGGGCAAAAAACGTATGGATTAATGGAGACAATGATCAACAAATGAATTGAAAATGGAAATAATCTCTAGTTGCAGCGCTAAAAATATATTTCGCTTTACCAATGATTAGATGAAAAAAAAAAAGTGGTCCAAGCAAAGTATAAAAGCAACAGGTTTGAGGTGCAGAATGCCATATCTGCATACCAAATGTTTTCTTTTTGTATCTGTCTTGCTTGCTCTTCCTTTATCTGTTGTTGTGTGCGTGTGTGTGCGTGCGTGTGTGTGTTTTCTGTCTGCCTAGTTGTTGAACAAACTCCAGAGAGATAATACTCCCTCAAAGCCCCAGTCTGTCTGGTCAGTCAGATGAAGAGCTGGTTATTTTTAACACTGCAGGGGGGTTGTTGGAGTATCAAGAGAGGCCAAACTCCCTGTCTGTGAGTGCAGAAGCCCATCTCACTTCTCCCTCTGTCTCCCTCCTCTGTGTATTCTTTCTCACAGTGGGATCATTCCAAATGGCTCGGTAGAGACAGAGGGATTTGTGCAGCAGACAACGTACACTGAAGAAATGTGGAGATAAATTGGACAGGGGCCGATAATGGACAGATACAAAACCACAGAGGAGGCTATGCAGACACAATTAGGCTTGAGGACAGATCAGTGAGAGTGCTAGCAAGAGGACAGGTGATAAAAGCAGGCACAGATCAAGTCCCAAATGCACCTGGTCACAGCCTGACTCACTTCTTCCTGAGCTACAAGCTGTGGCAGCTGGATGTGTTAGTGGCCTACAGACAGGCGGGGTCCCCATTCTGAGAGAAAACACTGAATGAAATCTAGTCCAAAACAACTTCTGAGATCTTTGGGTCCATGATTATTTTACACTCTGTAAGCGGCTGCAACTTAAAACCAAATCTGATACAGCAACTGATATGTGATCTGACATAAACTGCAACAATATACTGGATTGCAACAACAAAGGTTAACTTAATCTAAGAGTAGATCTAATCTGAGTTTATCAAAACTAGGCTGCACAAGCAAATTTAATTTTAGTAAATTCAAGTTTAGTGATGATGCAAACCAAAATTAAATAGAGTTTAATCAATATGGAGATGCTTGTGTATGCAAATTACAAGAAATAAAAAATAAATCTGAGCACTGTCAGGACCTAGAAAGTATAAAAGAGGAGGGAAAACCATCGACTTTCAGCTGCAGCTGGGTTCCTTGCAATGCATTCTTTGCTAACTAGCCAAAAAAAAAAGTTAACAAGGTGTAGGCCTGTTGTTTGCCAGTTAGCTAAAAAGTTCTTTAAGAAGTTATGTTGTTTGCTTGCTGGCTAAAAATGAACAAAATGTGACATGGTTTGTTATTTAGCTAAAAGCTTAAAGAACAAACAGTCTTAAAAATGAATCCTTGTTGGTGTTACCCAGTTTAAAGGTCTTTTTTTTTTATATCAAGACTTGAACCAAATTGGTCCCATAGCATTTTAATCCAGGGACCAGTTAAGGCATTATAGATGAGACAGCTGCAGTTCCCTAAAGCTATAGAGGGCTACAAATAAGCGATCTGCTTGATAATTGATTAGTAATTGAATGTGGACATATAGACCACGTGTCTGTGTCTTACTAGCTTAATAGCAGTGTTGCCAGGAAGGACAAAATGCAGGGAGTCCCTCCCAAAAGTCACCTGCTGTGCATATGAGGCGAATCATTCCCCTGCTGCCTCCTAACCTAAATCCATAATAAGAGAAAATGTTTAGTAGTCAGTCACAGTCACATTGGATTCCTCCACCATTTGCATTAGAGGACTGTGTCGTGACTAACTTTTTCTTTGAATGTAAGCGTAACGTAGTTTAAATTAGAGTCATGAGTCTGGTGACTGGTCCTCTGTACACATTAAGGAACCCTTTGTTTAGTCAAACATAAACTTAAGAACATAAAAATCACTGTATAATTATATAAAAGTACAGTGAATATAGATCAGCAGTATTTTTTCTGATAAGATACTGACAGACTTAAACTTAAGATAATTAAATCCATGGGTGCAACAAAGATGTTATCAGATTATATTCACTGTTTTTCTCAACATATTTCTTCTCTTTTATGTCATGAAAAGAGACATTTTATTATTTTAGATTTTAAGTAGGCTAATAATAACTGTGAAGGATGGCCAAGTTTGCTCCATGAATACATTTTTGTTTTAAATAGATCATTCTTTATTGAGCAATGATCAGTGATCAAGGTTGAAGGTTCAGCTTATTCATCCATAAAATCATAATCATCCTATGCTGATTACAAAAGATAGAGATGCTCATAAAATAACTTCAAACAAAGCTTGCATTGGGTATAACTCCATCTGCACTGAATGTACTGAAGCCTGTTTCTACCAATTGGATTTTAAAAAAAAGATCCTTTAAGTCATTATAATGAGAAACTTTCTCAAAATAATGAGTAAGTATCTCAGAATAATGACCAAGTAGGAAGTTTATTATTTTAAGGTTTATTTTGAGTCACTAAACGTTATTTTAAGAAGGTTTCTTCTTATTTTTAGATACTATCTCATTATTTTGATAAAGTTCATTATTATTTTTAGATACTAAGTCATTACTTTGAGATACTAACTCATTATTTTGAGAAAGTTTCTTCTTATTTTGAGATACTAAGCCATTATGTTTAACTCATTAGAAAGTTTATTTTGAGAAAGTTTCTCATTATTTTGAGACACTAAATATTATTTTAAGAAAGTTTCTTATTATTTTTAGATACTATCTCATTATTTTGATAAAGTTCATTATTATTTTCAGATATTTTGAGACAGTTTCTCATTATGTTTATGTAGTTTCTCTTTGTTTTGAGGGGGTTTCTCATTATTGTGAGAAAGTTTCTAATTATTTTGAGATACAAAGTCATTATGTTGAGAAAGCTTCTCATTATAATGACTACAGGATCTTTTGAGCTTATTTCATAAATCATACTACAATCATACTTACTTACTTATGTTACATAAATCATACATATAGAAAGTAAACAGATAATATATTCATTGTTTTCCTCAGGAGATACATATTTTGGATTAACAGTGCTCCCTGTCGTTTAATAACGTGAAACTGGAGGATTGTATTAATCCAAGTTTGTTTTTGTTTTTTTTTATCTCCAAACCCCAGTACTGACCTCAGTGGCAGTAGAGGGGTACATGCAGCAGTCAGTCAGTCATTTAGCCCTCCTCTCCTCCCCTTTAAAAACCTGCACGGTGCACACACCCCTTTAAACACGTCACTCGCCAGGCTGGCTCAGAGGCTGGCTGGCTAGTGTATTTGGCGGTGTGGTGGTGTATGTGTGTGTATGTCTGTGTGTGTGTGCGGTCGGACTGTGGTTGTGTTTCAGGTCTGCTCGTGTTGATAACGACACACTTCGGACGCATTTCATCGCGGAGAGATGGGAATTCAGAAGAGATGGCTCTAAAACAAATGGCCCTAACGCTGCTGGCCCTGCTGGGGTCGGTGGCTGTCGGTGACGGTAAGTTTGAGCGGAGCTCCTCTCCGGCTTTTGTCTCGATGTGTTTTCCTGGACTGGCTGCCTGGCTGGGCATCGCCTGTTGTCGCTCGGCGTCATGGCGCTGCTCTTTATGGGATTTGGCTAACCGTATCAAGCTAGCGTCGACCTCGAAACCACGGCTGCCGTTTGCCCCAACCAAAAGTCGTGTTGTTTGTTTGTGGTTGATTTGTGTTTTTGTAGAGTGACAAAAACCCGACGTGTTAATGGTGGTTATTGAGCTCAGAGCAAGTAGCTAAACCACAACAACAACATGGTGGGGCTGTTTGTTTCGAGGCGCCAGCTAACGGGCGCTAGCTAGCTGGATAATAAACTGACTAAAGTTAAATATTGTCCATAATTGTGCTTCTTGTTTCACCTGTGAGACTCAATTAAAATAGATTTAATATGAGCAAACCAGTGCTGAATAATACTCTCCCGTCTGAAGTTATCTGTCGCTGTTATGCTAACATATTTACAAAACAATCTCTTGGCTTGTGACTGCTTATCAGTGTACAGCTTGGCTTCAACACAGTAAATGATAGCAGGCTGGTTAAACATGTGCAATGTGGTCAGTTACAGCCCCGTCACATGTTGTGTGCACTGGTTCACAGCAGAGAAAGGAGTCTCTGAATGAAGGCCTAACCTACTTTGTGCATGAAATGTGTTTTTGAGAGTAAACACTGGTAGCTCTGCCATTGGTGTCCATTTGTAAGGAGTGAAAAGGCTGCTTAGTGGCCTCCAGCAGAAAGTGAATGCTGGCATAGGGTGACAACAGCCGTGTATTCACACATCCCAGACAGAAGTCAGAGTTGAAGTCTGGGTTCATTGTGATGGAAATGTGGCAAGTGGGGTCTTTTGAGGCGCCAGTTATGGGGCTGCTTCAGTCTGAATCCTCACTGTCTGTCTGTCTGCTGGAGCAGCTGATACCAGCTCCTCACCACAGCCTCAACTCTGCACATATGCTGCTCTAAACTTGTGGCTGTTTGCCTCTGCAACATCTTTATTCATATTTTACTTTGCTCCTAACTAGGGCTGCACAATACGGTAAAGAAAAAATACCTGTATGACAGATATTGCGATATGATTCATGATTAGTGAGAACAGTCAATTTTGCACTGCAATTTCTATTTTCACTTTAAAAAAAAAACATAATCAAGATGGTGTGGCATTTGTTGGAGTCTGTACCAGACAAACATGTTTTCTTACATGTGGCGAACAACATGGGGTCTGGCCATCTCTGCAGCACTACAGTACTTCATTATAATGCTGTTTTGTCACACATTTTATTACAGTTTTATTTAAAGATTGCAGCTTCTGTAATTTGGATATTGTACTTGGGCATATTATGATTTGGATTATATATCAATTATTTGTGCAGCCCTAGTTGCACTATATTTGTGGGTGTTTGCCTCTGCAGCCTGTCTTATCTAGGGCTGCAACTAACAATTATTTTCATGATCAAGTAATCTGCTGTTTGTTTTCATAATTGATCAATTAATAGTCAAAAAATGGAAAAATTCTCATCCCAAGATCTCTTAAATTCAAACCCAACGACAAAAAATCTTTACATTTAAGAAGTTTGAACCAACAATTGACATTTTTCCTTGAAAAATAACCGAAATGGTTAATCAGTCAAAATAGATGGCAACTGATTCTCTTTTGATTAATTATCCAGTTGTTGCAGCTCTACACTAAACACTGCACTTTTACAGTTAGGATCTAATAGATTCAAATTAATTGCCATTAATTGCCACCTGTATTGATAATCATTTTTTGTTTGTTTGTTTGTTTGTTTTGTTAAAGGAAAAAAAGTCAAGTCTCAGATTTCAGCATCTCTTATGTGAATACTTTCTGTTTTCTTTAGTCCCATGGACATTGAACTGTTTATGTTTGGGTTGTGGGTAAAAGACAAGACATTTAAGGATGTCATCTTGGGCTTTTGAAACAAGGATCAACATTTTATGACATTTTATGGACCAAAAAACGAATTGATTGATGAAGAAAGTGATCAACAGATTAGCTAATAATGAAATAATCATTAGTTGGAGCTCTACTTGGGAGACATAAGCAGGTCTTGTAGTACATTAAAAAAAAAGAAAGAAAAACATTTTTTTTTTCTTCCTGTGAACTCAGCGTTTTGAGGCTGGAATACCTTGTTGCAACTTGCTACTCAACAGATAAACTAAGTAATAAAAAAAAAAAATCAACTCTGCGTGCCAGAGTAAATATCCTGGCTGTGTTGTCATCTATTAAAGCGTATGTGGCGCTTTAAACACTTGAGTCATCCTTCCAAGAAACACATGAATATTCCTCCCCCGCTCAGTTTAGATAAGGGTTTGGTACACACCAAGGTTGATCAGTTCATATAAGGCATGTTAGGAAATGATCACACCTGAGTGGTCTGTTTGTGCGACTGGGTTACTCCAACATTAACAGTAATGTGTGAGGGGAGAGTGGGGGTGGGTGTGTGGTCTGAGCGGACAGGGGGAGATGATGGGTTTGTCCAGCTGGCGGGGTCTGTCGTGTTGTAAGGGGCCCACAAGTCTGTCTGGAGCCATGGTTTCACACCATATAATGGATTACACCATGCAAAGACTGAAACCAGACAAACCTGAAAGCAGCTACGTTACAGCAGATTCCAAGCTGCCGCTGGCGAGTGTGTATTATGTTTTTGTGAGAATAGTCTTTACTCACAGGTTTGATGAATCGGTCACATGTTGTTGACTCCATAAGGATTACGAGTCACTGGTGTTATGGGCATTACATGCCTGTGTGACGCAGTCTGCCTGGGTGCATTGAACACAATAGCAATGTGATATGGGCACTGTCAACCACACTGCCGTGAGGTAGGGCGCGTCCCTCTCTTTCTCTTCTCCTCCCGCCCTCTCCATTCTCTATCTCTGTCATATAAAAGGCCTGCTGCTTTATCACAATCTAATCTGTACTTTGTTATCTGTGGGCCCACTTCTGCTTTCACTTACTCGCTGCCACCATAGGGTGCTGAAGAAAGCTTTAGCATGGCCTGTGTTTTTTCTCCTATGTTAAAGGACGGCCTTTGGTTAAATGAGCTCCTGCTATCTCTTGAACTCTGCACTCAATGTTAGTAGCCCTTCCACATACTATCAGGACGGTGCCACAGTCTTGTCGTTCCTTGGTGTGACTCAGGGTTCTTATACATGCTGGAAACCCTTGACAACTCTTGATTTTAGGGCTGCACAATTAATTGAAATGGCCAAGTGCAATATCCAAACCGCAGAGCTCTGCAATCATTTGATAAAAGAAAAAAGTATGACAAAACAGCATTATAATGAAGTATTGTACTGCTGCAGACACGTACTGGCCTAAAAATCTTGTTCCCCATGATGTAAGAAAACATGTTTGTTTGGTACAGTCCCCAATAAATATCACACAATCACTCTAATCGCATCTGTCAAAATAATCACAGTTTTGTTTTGTTTTTTTACCATATTGTGCAGCCATACTTGAATTTTAATATAATGTTTTCAAGGTTTGAAGGGTGCTTTAATTTTGTATAGGGCTGCAACTAACAATAATAACTAACTAATAATTTTCATTAATCTGTTGATGATTTTCTGGAATAAACAAGTAGTTATTTATAACATGTCAGAAAATAGTCAAAACTGTCAATCAGAGTTTCCCAAAGCTCATATCCTCACATCACATCCTCATATCCTCAGTTCATATAAGGCATGTTAGGAAATGATCACACCTGAATGGTCTGTTTGTGTGTCTGGGTTATTCCAACATTAACAGTAATGTGTGAGGGGAGAGTGGGGGTGGGGTCTTGTTTTGAAAATATAAGAAGCTATAACTTGGACTCTCTTTTTTACTAGGAAAAAGCACTGAAAATAGTTTGATTTGGCAACTAAGCTATTAATCGTTGGAGCTCTAATTTTGGATAAAGTGCCTAAAGCTGCTTGCAATTGTATTGCATTTCTTTCGTAATAAATTGCTACCTGGCTGAATAGTTCGCTTTGTAGATGAAAAAGTGAAATTAGTCTGATATTGGCTCAGCCATATTGTACAGGTGTAGTCTGGGTTGTCACATATCAGAATTTTAAACTTGGATACAATACTACCATTAAAAAACAATTCTCTATACCTCTTCTGATATCAAAGCAAAAAGAACAAATCCTAGGCACACAAAATTGAAGAATTATTATTTCTTTTTTTCTTCTTCTTTTTTTTAAGTAATAGAAAAGTACAGAAAAGGGCACTGAACACTGTCTAGTTTTGCTGTGCTGTAAACCAAATGCCAAGCAAGAAAATTAAGACTAAACATAGTTATGGTGTTATGTTGAATTAACACTTAGATCTTTTCTCTTTTATAGCTTCAGTACTTCCATACCGTAAAATGTTAGTATTTTTTTTAAACCTGTGGTTTTGAAAAAATATTGTAAGCATTGATCATTTTGAAAACCTTACTATTTATATAAATATGTAATTTACCACAGCTGTAAGGTGCTCAAAAAGCTTGAAAATGCACCTTGAAGAGTGATTGAATTCTTTCGAAAAGGTATAGGAACCCTGCTCCTGTGTAAATCAAAGACAGAAAAGTCCCTGGTTCTCAAGTTTTTCAGGGAACTGTCTGTGCAGAGCTCAGCTCTGCCACAGGTGCTGTTTAAATGTCAAATTTGATGTGAATGAGTTCAGGTGGAGGAAGCATGAGCCAGTCAGATCAGAACATGCGTACACCTGCCCATTAGATCAGAGCCAAGGGAATGCACAGAGAGAGGGTAGAAACTTATTGGGTTCAAAGGTGTGCGTCTGTAAAAAGAGGAGTTTGGACGGGGTTGTTAATGTTTCCAGCTAGCATAAGGTTGAAAAGGAGAAAGTTGACTTTTTCCCTAATTGTGCAGTAGTTGTCAAGACCTGTTCAGGATAGATAGACATTTTGGCTGCTGTTTCCCTGCAGCAAAATTATGATCAAATTAAGTTTCACATCCTCTGTATACAATTTCAGGTTACTCCCTGGCACACACACCTCCTCTTTTAGAAATGTGTGTTTACTAACAGTTTCTACGATGTGGCACTGAGCCAGCCAGGGTCAGGTCAGGTCTGGGGTGGTCTAGTTTTCCCCCCATAATGACCAGTGTCGTTAATGACCTCCGTTGGCCCGGAGGCACAGAGCCCTAATTGCTACAGCAGACAGCGTAGCCTCTGACTGACCCAGCTCCGCCATTACTGATGTTGGACCACAAGGGATTACTATCACCGACCATACAGCCAGCAGTTTCACCTTCGGTTATCCACTCCTCCATGCATTTAATTTGCTCGACACACTTTGTCTTTATTTAAAGGATGCTGTAGTATGTGTGTTGCAGGTAAAATGCGCCATACCTTAAACATGCTTGGAGATAGGGGGTTGTTATTGTCACAGTACACCCAGACAGACCCGGTAGCTATTTGAGTTCATGTCTATAGGGCTAAACCTGACACCTGTCCTCCATTACATGTGTCTTTGTAGAGGTGTTTGATTTGTTCTTTTGGCTGTTGTTGGAATGTAGATTAGACCTGCTCTGCCTCGTCGTTTTATGCTGGAAGGTGTGCAGTCTGCGTGTCAGGTTTTCTCCAATACTTCTCTGACAATGATTTGCTTTGATTGGTGTTATGCAGGATAGGACAGTGGGTAAGAAATCTTTTTGTGGTGGTATTATCTAACTAGTTCTTGAAGTACAATTTGAACCTATCCTTCCTCTGGTCTTTCCTGGGCCTCCATAGTGACGTTGGCTCAAACAGAACCTGAGTGTGTTTCACTTGGCAGCTAAGAAATCATCCTGGCAATAAACTTCAATATGCAAAGTAGTTACTCCTTTTTTGTGGGAGCATATGATTTCAAGTAGGGCTGCACAATTAATCGAAATATTAAGAAAGTACAATATCCAAAGTGGAGAAGCTGCAAGGAAAAATGTGTAACAAAGCAGCATTGTAATGAAACACTGTGGTGGTGCAGTGATGCCTTTAATGATGATGGCCTATACGTTTTGTTCTCCAGATGTAAAAAAAAAAAAAATTGTTGTTTGGTACAGACCCCAACAAATGTCATTTCATCAGGATTTTGTCAATGAAAATGACAATTGTAATGCAAAAGTAATCATTTCTGTCATAATAATCACTAACATTTGTATTTTTTTCTATATCTCGCAGGCCCAAATTTCATTATTAATGTGGTAGAATCTTTTGTGGTTGTCGTTGTGTATTTCCTCCATCAACACAGCACTGGGGCTGGACTTTTCGATGATGATAACCAGATCATTGTGTCTGGTCTCATTACATTATCTGATAACACTTTGTATACAAAATAACATTATATAATCTGTGTGTATGTTGTTTTTTCATATTGATCAGCAGAACATTGTTATCTATATTATAATATCTTTGTTTTGAAATGGTATGTCTGATTTATTGTTGTTATCTCTGTGAAACATTTTTATTCTTTCGGGTGTCTGTTGGTTATTTAGACAATTAAATGCATCGTCAAAATTTAATTTCATGTGATTCTGGTAACAGACGGTAGCTTACAAATTCTCTAAGAGTTATTCTACACTGTAGCTAAAGCTGGGTATTGTTTCTGTATAAATGTCCATAAAATGAGTTTTTGAGCTGTGGCCATTTATTGATTAATCAATTATGATTCAATGAGCCTATTAAATTAATTTGCAGGTTTTCTGATAATCGATTTAATTGGTTTGAGTAATGTTTTTAAAGAAAAAAGTACAAATCCTCTTATTCAGGCTTATTAAATGTGAATATTGTCCACTTTCTTTACCCCTTTATAACTGAATATCTTTGGGTTGTGGGCAGAACATTTAGGGCAGCCTCTTGGCCTTTGAAAAAAATGTGATCCTAATAAAAGATAGTTGCTTCCACAATATGGAGAAGTACAGGGGCATTTCTGCAGTGCCACGGTGCTTCATATATAATGGTATCTAATGGTTTATCAAAAAATTGCAGCTCCTATGATTTGGATGTTGCAATTTCACTAAAAGTTTGATTAACTGTTCAGCCCTAATCACAGACATTTAATGTCAACTTTTGGGTTACGGTCTGTACCAAAACAGTGTTGATGTCTGATAACTAGCCGTAACTGTTGCCAGAGTAAAACATTATCAGCGGTTGTGGAGAGACAGAAAAAGGAGTAGTTGGGTCTCTGGTCTGCTAATACTCCAAAGGGGTTTTTAAGCTGAAGTCACATGGTAGATGCATTGGCTCACAGTACTGAAACATACTTGGAGCATTGTGGAGGCAATGTTGACCAGTTTGGGAATTTGAGCAGCAGCCCAAAGTGAGCCTTTGCTCACACTCATGTGCCTTTGAACTCATCCAGGGCAGCAGACGGACAGACGAACAGACAGACAGGATGGGATGTAGCCTGGAGGGTGGTGGTTGGTAGAGATAGTAGAAGCAGCCTTTAGCCCCAGAGACTTCACTTTAGAATCAGATCAGTAATCTGACCCTGAGATGCAGACAAAGGTAATGACTTTCCTCCTTCCCCTAGCATTGATTAGGACACAGTTGTGGTGTGTGCGTGCGCCTGTGCGTGCGTGTGTGTGTGTTTGCACTCACACTGTCTGGTGGCGTCTGCTTGTCTTGATCAGCTCTCAGTCTGGCATCTGTATGGATCTAATTTCAGCCAGTGCATTTTGGTAATGGTGCTCTGCTCCCCGTACGCACGCACGAACCGACTGTCTCTGTCTGTACATCGGTTTAGCCCCCAGAAACCCACTGTGTTTGTGTGTAACCCCCGCCGCCCTGCGCTGAGCATGCGTCGAGTATTTTCCACAGACTTTATCATGAAAGTTCACCTCTGTTTTGACAGGTTTGCTCCGCACGAGTAGGTCTGAACAACACATGTCTCTCTTGTACACACAAAACGCGGTCATCAAGGTTAATGTGTGAAGGTGTTTGGACTGGGACTACGCTGTGGTTTTCAGTTCAAGTCCAAGTTAAGGCGACGCTGGTTATGGCAACAATGTTTTATTAATCCCTTCCTCACTGTGTCTGCCATTTCCTGTCTCAACATGAACGGAATGATAGGAACTTCACACACTCGCAGCTCAAAGGAGTCGCTCTTTGCGCTGTTTTCTCCCCTCGTTCCTCCACTGTTCCCTTTTCCTGTTATTTACCCCCTCCTGTAAGTCAAAGTCTAGACTGGGTTTTAATGACGGTCGCAGCTGGTCACTCGGGCAGACCTCAATCGCAGCTGGGGGGCCCTGTAAGTCCCGCTCGTTACCCTACGCCCCCTCCCCGACGTATTGTCCTGCCCAATTTGGGACCAGCCCCCATCCTGTCTGGCCCAGAGCAGCCCCCAAACATCCATCGGGGTTGTTGCTGTTACCCCTGCCCTGTCCCCTGTGCAGTGCGCCACCCATCCCCCCACACTGCTCCATGCAGAAGTGCGCTCCCCCCACTCCACTCTGCTCTTTGTTCGTGCAGGGCCAGTCCAATCCCTCCTCATGTCGTCTTAATCTCCACACAAAGGACCAGTGTAAAGACCACCAATTATGTGGATACAAGAGCAGAGTTCACTCAAAAACCACACACACCCGGCCTCCACTCAGATCCGTGTGTATTTAGGCTTGATATTATTCCTTCAAGTTCAGCTTTGTAACACTTCTGCTCTGGATCCTGTGAGATATGCAGAGAAGTGTGCAAACAACATGGCATTTGGGTAAATGCTAGTGGGCCAGGAGTTTTTTATTAGTTATTGTTTGATTTAGTTGTGTTATATACCAGTGCCCTGACATTCACTCTGAATTTATCTTTCATTTTTAAGGTCTTGGTTTCACATTGTGCCATCTTTTGTGAAATATGCTGTTGATACTGTATTAAAGGCCAACAGATATGTTACTTTTGGGACCAGACCTAGAGCTGAATCCCAAACTTTGATACTTTTATAGCACCAACCAGATTGCTTCAATACTATAGAGCACCGAAAAATGCCTGGTCATTCAGTAAATCTCATCAGCGTCAACTACCCATTAAGCATGCAGCATGCTTGCACCAAGACCTAATAATGCTGGTGATTGGCTAACGTTACACATTGCAGAGGCATGCAAGAAAAACACTGTTACACCCAGAGACGGGGCTCACTATTTTTTTTTTTTTATGGCCAGGTCTTTGAATAGCTTCTTCCATTAAAGTGAGTAATTGTAAGGGAGTGTAATTTTCTTGTTGATAAAATGGATGTGGTATCTAAAAAAAAAAAGTTTTGTTCAGGAACCAGTATTGAAGCCAAGGTACCAGTATCCAAATTCAAAAGATGATACTGCCCCTTAGCCAGGGGCAATATAATATTAGAGAGTAAAAAAAATCTGTTATTGAGATATCTTGCAGTTTCCTTTATGTAGCCTATAAAATTCCAAATGACATAAGGGCACTGAAATGATAAACTTTCACTTGTATGTTTTTTGAAGATGGGTTGCACAATGTAGGACACAAAAAAGCAGTCTGCATTTCCATTTGAGACAAACAAAGAAAATACAACAGTTAGTATTCAACAGAAATAAAACAAAACAAAAACATACTCTTAACAAACTCGCTCTTCCTTCTCTGCACAGTATATGGTGTATGATGGCAAAGGTCGCGATGGAGATAATCAAAACAAAAGGTGTCAAGTTTTGATGGACTGTTAACTACACAAGGAGTGTCAACTGTTGTTTGTTTCTGATGTAACAAAGGAGGGGCAGCCAAATCTCGTCAAATGTGTCTCTGCTCTTCACAGAGAACCTTATTGTTTTGAAGTGAAGGGTGTTGGTGTTTTCTCTGGGAACCAAGTTCTTCTTCCAGAATGTCACAATTAATTTTTTGGCTGTAATCAGACCACGAGAAAGATGTTCTTCTTCAGATCTTCTTAATACAGATGTGGAATGAAGTTCCCAGTACAGTTAAGATAGTGTATTCAATGTAAATGTTTTAAATATCAGTGAGCAATTTTTCTGCCACGTAGAGCAACTTGAATTAAGAAAAGGGATCAAATATGTGTAAATGTTGCATGTAAGCTAAATGAAGAAACGTGAAAATGTAAAAACAGTTTGCATTCTGATCTATAAAAAATATTGGATGATCTCTACACCAATAACAATATAGCTGTGACAGGCCAGTATCAGACAAATAATATATCTGTATGGCTCCATAGTGTACATTGTGGTGCCAGTAGTTTCTCAGCTGATAGAGATTTTTCCTCACAGGTTTCCCTTTAATATTTCTGGTTGTCTCAGGTGAAGTAACAGGCAATGTTGCACATCAGCGAGCAGGACTGTTTGGTGGAAGAATTGGGTTTACAGGATTTTTGCTTTAATCTGATAAATGACCTAAATTTGTTGGGTATTTGGGTAACTGGATCAGGTTATTTTATCTATAAATGGCTTCTGTCTCCATCAATATATTAGAAAAGTATCTGTCCAGTGAAAACTACTTATCTCCAAAATGTTAACTTTTCATGAGCTCAGAAAAACAGCCATGTTTTCAGCTTTGTGGCATTGTACAGATGATCCAGTGGCTTTGTGTAGTTTATCAAAAAACTCAAAATCACCAATTCTGCGAAAAGTAAGAGTGTTTTTAACTGGAAAGCCACGATATTATGTCAAGATTTTCTGTTTTCATACTGGCCACCCATAGTGTTTATGCTTGTTTGTGTGGAAGGAAGCAGGCTACATATGGTTTAGTCACAAGGTAGCCTTTAACGAAAGGGAAGCTTCGCCACAAACCAAACTCTTGGTAGACCACAAACCATCCATGGCCGACCTCGAGAGGGGAATGTCTGTGTTTCCAGCCATGTTTGGTTTCCTTCCTGAGCTTCTGTCTCTATGTCTGTGGACCATCTGTCTTACCACACACAGAGTCTCCATGATGGATGCGCCTGTTCATGTCAGATCATGGTGTTCCTATCAGATCGCTGTTATGATTTATTGCTGTATGCTGGTGCAATGTGTGTGGTACGAACTATTTTATAGCCTTAAGTTTAAGTCTTATGAGAGAAATTAAACCTTAACTTTCTATTGCAACAGCTGGCTGTAATGTGAGTGTGGTGTTGAGATCTGTTTTACTCAAAAATGTATGGTTTTTTTTTTCTTACTTTGAGGATGGCTTGATCAAAAATGGCTCTTGTCTGGACTCACTAGCTGCAGATTGATTTATTTCACTGAGAAGCAGTAAACATCAGGCATACAAAAGAGCTTAATGGAAGGAGGGATTCAAGTTGGCTGAATTTGATGATGGATATTGAGTGTTGTCATCCAGCTTTCTTCTAACCTACAGCTGTTCCTCCTGTCATCTCTTTTATTTAGCCAAACTATTTGGTCCATTAATGCTGCAGATTAGCGTGATGTGGCACAGGCCCTGTTGTTTTTCTCTTCTTTATCAGGCCCAGCCGGCTTCACCTCTGTGTAATCTGCAGGAAATTCCATCTGCATGCGAACTGTAGTGAATTTGGACACAGTCCGCCAAGAGTTCCTGCCACTTTCCCGCACACCTCCTCCAGAGCAACACGCACATACACACATACACACACACACACAAACATTAAACAGATGAGAAATATTACTGAAAGTGTTCCACATTTCCAGTTAGCACTTACCGGACAAGCATAGACACATCAGCATACACGCTACATGCAAAAAATTTCTCCCACACACAGGATGGAAACCACTCCTATGACACCGAGGTTTGTGGTTTTGGCCATTTGGATGTTATAAGCTGATGTTGCAATCACTGGATCAGTCATTTTGAATATTTATTTTAAACTGAACTGTACTGAATAGAGCTGCAATGATTAATCAAGTATGAATAGATTATTAAAGAAACAACTCACCCCAAAATAAACAAAAAATAATAATTAATTTCCTTTTTCTCTTACCTTTAGTGTGATTTATCCATCTAGATAGTTTTGGTGTGAGTTGCTGACTTGAGATATTAGCCGTCTGCTTTCTCTCAAATATAATGGGACTAAATCACACTCAGCTCAAAAACACATTTGAAAAACTCAACAGCAAAATCTCTGTCAATAAAGCATGACCTGTTAACTCAAGATAATCCACAGCCCTTGCTGTGAGCAGTTTGATGTCCGAATTACTTTCTTTCTACAGTAGAATCTACCAGAACTACTTCCTGTCTACTAGAAAGAACATAGGTCTTACATGAAACTGCTCCTAACAAGGTCTGTGGATTATCTTGAGTAACTGGCTCATGATTTCTGGAAAGAGACGCTGGTGTAGAGTCAAAGGTTGTTTTTTTGTTTTTTTGACGCTTTGAGCACCACAAGCCAAGTGCCATTTAGTCCCATTATACTAGAGTGAAGGCAGACTTCTTCTGGCCAATATTTCCAAAACTCAAACCAAACCAAAACAATCTAGCCGGATAAATAGCACTACAAGCCGGAGGAAAAATGTGTATTTTTGATTTTGGGATCAACTGTCCCTTGAAATTTATCACTAACTATTTTGATAATCATATTGAGTGTTTGTTTGTTTTTTTTGTTTTTTTTTTTTGTTTTTATGAAAATCACATTTTTAAAAATGTGTTAAATGTGAATATTTGGGTTGTGGGCAAAACAAAACATTTGAGGAAACACTGATCAACCTTTATCACCATTTATTTTGACATTTTACAGACCAAACAAGGAATCGATTGATAGCGAAACTAATCAACAGTGAAAATAATTGAGAGTTAACGGCGATTAATTGAATGGCCAACTATTTTGATAAGTGAGTAATCAATTTGAGTCATTTATGAAGAAAAAAGTCAAAATTCTCTGATTTCAGCTTCTTAAATATGTTTTTGTTTCTTTATTCCTCTCTGAAAGTAAACTGAATATCTTTTGGTTGTGAGTAAAACATGACATTTGAGGATGTCATCTTGGGTTTTGGGAAAAACTTATTGACATTTTTCATCATTTTCTGACTTTTTAAAACAAACCACTATTAGTTGAGAAAATAATTGACTGAAAATAATCGTTTGTTGCAGCCCTAACATGAGTTGCAACACTAGTACTGGACAAAAGCCTGATCGTGTGATGACTCTGTTGGTTCAAGAGTGTGCTAAAATCTGCTGACACCTTTTGACAGAGACCCAAGTTGGTACAAACAGGGAAGATCAGTGAGCTCATCTGGTCAAAGAAACCCTCAGGATAAGACACAGAGGATTAGTGGAAGCTTGCCACTCTTAAAATCTTTTCTTTCCTGCAGGCCAGGCATTGTCAGTGGTCCAACCGATGCTGAGCCGCTTCTTTTTGCAGGATTGAAATTCCTCTCTGCTTTGTGTCTCCTCCTGTGTTGTTGTTGGTACGGGGGTCTTGT
The DNA here is from genome assembly GCA_027495735.1 of Lutjanus campechanus. Lineage (NCBI taxonomy): Eukaryota > Metazoa > Chordata > Actinopteri > Lutjaniformes > Lutjanidae > Lutjanus > Lutjanus campechanus. The sequence goes on along the minus strand of JAJHUR010130113.1, from coordinate 48,140 downwards.
CTTTGCTAAGTCCACGGCGATTAGTCTTGAGTGGTCCAGCATTTGTTTTCCGACCGAGGATCAGTTCTTGGCCTGTCACGCCTCGTTCACGGCCCTGTCGTCAGTCAGACAGTTTGTCATTTACCGCTGACGGCTTAGCCATTTCTCTGTATTTTTCCCATGTGAAAACTAGTCCCACAACCATCTAGCCTTGCCTGCTCTTGCTTTGCACTCAGTTTGGTTGTAGGAAACCTTGGAAGAAGCCTTTTGTGCTGACCTTACTCTAAATGAGAAGCATGTGTGCTATGACTCAAAATCACATTTCACTCCAAATCTAATCAGTTTGCAGTTTCTTCTTGCTCTCCCGGTCGGCCAACCAACTCTGGTTCTGTTTTAGATGTGGCAGATTTGTGCAGACTTTCCGGCACTGACCTCATTTGAGCGTGTAGATGGACCACCGTAGTTTTATTACAGTGGCGGCAGGAGCTCCATTGTGTCAGCTTTAATAGGTCCCCGCGCAGGAGTGTGCTGTGTTTAATAAAACTCCTGTCTCATTAGCTTAAACAGTGGCAGCTCTCTGTGTCAGTGAGAGAAAGACAGAGAAGAGGAATGGAGCAGAATGCTGCATAGGGGATTTGGCAGGAGCCCTCTCCCCTTGTTGGGTTTCACTTTGTCTGTCCCACTGGGCAGGTCCGTCTCCACCCTGCGTGTTTGGGTTCATCTGCAGTGAAGGATCTGATTTCAGGGCCGCTGGGGCCGTCTGGCTGCTGCTGCTGCTGCTCAACTTCGAGCTCTGTGTCTCCACGTCACAAAATGCCCACAACTGAATGGGACACTCCACTCTGTACATCCTGTGTGGAAACTGTGGGGTTAGCATGCCCCCTGCTGGACAAAATGGAGGAGTGAAATAGATGAATTACTTTACAATAAGACTACCTTATAAATGGTTATTAATAGGTTCTAAATACTTAATAAATACTTAATATACAATTATAATCAAGTCATAACAGCTTCCATACATCAGTGTGAGCTCACTATTTGGCAAGTTCCAGTTACTGCTTACTACTAGGCTTGTCATGATACCAGGATATTAAACTTTGATATAATACTAGTATTAAAAAAAATCTACTCAATACTTCTTTTGATACTCTGGCAAAAAGAAAAATAGTCCTAAGCATACAAACTGGGATGTTTTTTTTTTGTTTGTTTGTTTTGATTAAAATGTACAATCAGCACATGGCACTGGTACAGAAAAAGTCACTGAACACTGTTTGGTTTTGCTACACTGCAAGAGACTGAATTGAACTGAGGTCTTCAGTGAGCTCTTGGATCTTTTCTTTTTTTTAGCTTTGATACTTTTGGTGCTAGCAAGTTTTAATACTGTATTGTTTTAAACAATGTACTATTGAAAAGTATTGATACTCCCAGGGCTGTAATAATATATATATATATATATATATTTTTTTTTTAATACTTCACCTGTACTGTAGAGTTTTGTGTAACATCCCGTTTTCCTGTCTGGTAACAAGTGTATTACAAACTAACAGGAACAGGACAGCTGGGTTTTTAACTGAAGTTGCAATCAGCTGTGTTTTGAATGATTATTATTTAATTATATTGTACTTAGTCTGCTCACACGTTCTATATATTTCAATATGATTGCTGCAGAAATGCACAAAATCTGCCAGCATTCTGTTTTGTGTGTGTTTTTATTTATTTCGAACTGTGTTGTGCGGCAAATAGTATAGTGTTTTGCAGGTGGTGGAGTATGAATGAGAAAATGGTTTTGGGGGAATGTATTTTTGTGTGATTATGTGTAATTATAAATCACTTGTATTGGTGGTCTTATAGTAAAGTAGTACAGATTTCTTAATCTGAAATTTCTCTGTCCTCTCCTACAGCTCTACGTTGTAACTGCACAAACTGTGAGAAGACAGGCTATGAGTGCGAGACAGATGGCGCCTGCATGGCCTCCACATACTACATCCAGGGGAAGGAGCAGCACGTACGCATCTGCATCAACCGGGATAACCTGGTCCCCCCTGGACAACCTTTCTACTGTCTGAGCGCCGAGGGCCTTCTCAACACACATTGCTGCTATGAAGATTACTGCAACAGTATTGACCTGAAAGTCCCCGGTGAGCCTCCGTCATCAAACACACAGTAGCACTGTTTTAGTCTGTTAAATGCTAAGTAATAACCTCTGTTTCTCCATCTCTCAGTCCCAACAAAGGGGGACTGGACAGGCTCAGGAAACTCCTGGGGGCCAGTGGAGCTGGTGGCAGTCATCGCAGGGCCGGTGTTTCTTCTCTGTGTGCTGCTGATGGTGGGCGTGTTCCTGTTCCAGTATCATCAGAGGGCCTACAGCCACAGGCAGAGGCTGGAGGTGGAGGACCCCTCCTGTGACCATCTGTACTTGGCCAAGGACAAGACCCTTCAGGACCTCATCTATGACATGTCCACCTCTGGATCAGGCTCTGGTCAGTATGTTGCCTACCTGATGTGACTCACTGATGTAATGGAAAAAAATGATTTGGAAAACTCAGTTACTTTAATGTCTTTTTGCATTTTCTTGAAATGCTCTATATGTATAAATCTATAAATAAGCAAATTAATGATTTTTCTTGCCCTAGAATCTGCTGAGGATACCTCCACTCCTACAAAACAAGTCTTCAGGGAATGCTGGCTGATTATTTTGTCTCTTTCTCTGCTTCCCCCTGCAGGTCTGCCCCTGTTTGTGCAGCGGACGGTGGCGAGGACCATTGTGCTGCAGGAGATAATAGGAAAGGGTCGCTTTGGTGAGGTGTGGAGAGGGAAGTGGAGGGGAGGAGACGTGGCGGTGAAGATTTTCTCATCCAGAGAGGAGCGCTCCTGGTTCAGAGAGGCGGAGATCTACCAGACAATCATGCTGCGCCACGAAAACATCCTCGGATTCATTGCAGCAGACAATAAAGGTGAGAAAGTTTGTGGGCTGTGTGGAGACACAGACCATTAACAAAAGCTACATGCATTTATTTAACACATGCATTTAAAGAACGATTGTTTAGGTGAATTCCTATTTTCACAAATATTACAAGAATCTCAAAGTAAGAATAAGTGCTCTCAAATCAAAATTAAAAGGAGTTGTATGTGCACAAAGGATCAATATTGAACTTGTAGAAACTCTCTTTAGAACACCCTATTTCACCCTATTTACACCTGGTATTAAAATGGGATCTGATCAGGATACGTTATCTGAATAATAAACAGTCCGATCTTGCCTTTACGTTCACATGTGGTATTTTTATGCCGTTGTCGTTATCCTCATTTAGATTGCATCCCTGTTCTCCAATGAGGTGCAGATCAGCCCCAGACTCCCTTAAAGCTGTTGAATTAGGAGAAACTTTATAAGCTGACGACAAATTGTTAATTATCTATTCCCTCTTGTAAATTCAGCATAGTGCATCAAATTATTCATTTCATGTATATACTCTGTGACAAGAGCAACAGCAGATCAGCTACACAGATGAGTGCACACATCGCACATTTGTCACGTAGTTCTGTTGAATAACGATTCCTGTGGCGCTTTCATGGTATGGAATAGATAGTCAGTAATTAGGGGCTCTCGTTCACTCTCTTTCAGCCTTCTCACTTGCCTGCTGTCTAAATTTGACCAACGGCTTATGGGTTATGCTTGCGTGCGTTTTTCCAGATAACATGTCTGTACAGAGGTCACATTTTAACACCAGGGGCAAATGGGGTCTTTTAGTTTAAACAAACTGCCCATTAATTGAGTGAAAATTAATACCATGTATAGAGAACGATTATTTTCATTGTCAGTCAATCTGTCAGTTATGTTCTCAATTAATTGATTAGTTGTTTGGTCTATAAAATGTCAAAAAATTATCAAAAAGGAGTGAAGACACCAGAAAATACTCGTATATAAGAAGCTGAATTTTTCCTTTTTTTTTCTTTAAAAATGACTCAAACGGATTAATCGTTTGTCAAAATAGTTGGCAGTTAATTTAATAATCACTTTAAAATTGATAAATCGTTAATCATTGCAGCTCTGTGTGTGTGTATATACTATCTGACTTGTTCCTCGCTGTCTTTCAGACAATGGCACATGGACTCAGCTGTGGCTGGTGTCAGACTATCATGAGCACGGCTCTCTTTTTGACTACCTGAATCGCTACTCCGTCACCATCGAGGGCATGATTAAACTGGCGCTGTCAGCCGCCAGCGGCCTGGCGCACCTACACATGGAGATCCTCGGCACTCAGGGTGAGATGACCTGTCACGTTAAAACTCAGCCGTTGATGACTAAACAAATGATAGCAGCAGGAACGTCAAAGTGCACACAGTGGTTATTTACATCCAGCCAGCGTGTGCTATTTCTGCTGAGCTCTTGATGCAAATATAATGATGTGTCATCTGCCCTCCTGCAGGTAAGCCTGGGATCGCTCACCGTGACCTCAAATCTAAAAATATCCTGGTTAAGAAGAACGGCATGTGTGCCATAGCTGACCTCGGCCTGGCAGTCCGCCACGAGTCCATCACAGACACAATCGATATAGCACCGAATCAGCGCGTGGGCACTAAGAGGTAAATGTTTCCATAATCATTCAATAATATGCACATGAATGGAGAAGTACAATGGGGATCTTGCAGGTGTTGTAAGGGTCCATCTGGAAATGTTCTGTAATTTTCTTGCTGTGCATAAATCCAATGATAAAATCAAAACCAACAGTGAATACATCCCACTAACAAGTATCGTCTGTGTGGCGCAGTACTCCATGTTGTCCAAAAACACAAAGAGCCACACTGTTGAACTGTCTAACATGTTTACAGTGAACACATTGCCTGTGCTCTAAGTTTAGCATCTAACATTGTCCTGGCCCTTAAAATTCTTGCTATTAAAAATGAATCTTACTTTCTATATATATGAGACATTTTTTAATTATTTAATCCTCAGTATGACCCAATGAGTTTGAAGCCAGGGTAGAAAAGTCAAAAGTATTGAGAGATGCGGTTTTGCTTTTGGTTCTTTTTGTGGAATTTGTTGACAATAACAAAAACATAGAAAATCACCAGCCCTCTCTTTTTTAAGTTTATAAAAAATAAAGTTGATCTTGAGAAATGAGGAAAGTGCATGACTTAAAAATATTTTAGCCAACTTCATTTATTTGTTTAGCTCTTTGGACCTTTCAAAAACAAAACAACTAAACAACAGTGATGGATGTTTATTTGTGCTCATATAGTGGGCATTGAAATATAAAACCCTTTGGCATGTGTAATCCCAAAATAATACAATTTTGATTCCATTAACCTTGAATGTTATTATAAAATAACTGAAAAGTCCTTGAATTTTGACATTCTTTATTAGAGATGGGAATCGAGAGCTGGCTCCAAATTGTCCGATCCATCTGAATCATACATCACACAGCATATCAGTTCCTTTTATCAATGTAGGCATGTTTTTCTGACAGTTGCATACTGCAAAACAGTTCAAGACAACAAGAGGGAGTCATGGGAGAAAGAGGGAAAAAAATGGTGCAATGTGTGGCTTCATCTCACAAAGAAAGATGACAACAGTGTTAGTTGTAATGTCTGTCAAATGATCATTTTAAGTAAGGGTGGAAACACCAGCAATATGCTGAAGCATCTTTCTACTGAACATGGACTTAAATTTCAGGAGTGCCATGTTTGACACTGTATGCATGAGTGCTACTGCTTCCCAACCGAGGAGGAACCGGTTCCAAATTAAACAGCAGTTAACCAGTGGAGATTTTGCACATCTGAGTCACATGCATGCCTTTTTTTCTACTGTTTCTACACACTGTGGTCAGACTGGGATTAAAAAAAAATATTGTGTTGAAGGTGAAGACCTCTGGAGGTCTACTTTTTTCCCCTCCCACACAGAAGATTGATCATTAATTAAGGGAATCAATAAAGAATTGGCTGTTAAGTAGAATAAAATCTGGAATAAAAAAATTCCCATCTGTACCCTTTCAGATAAAAATTCTCACTTGTTGCTGTTACTCATTGCTGCCCCATCTGTCTATTCCAGGTATATGGCTCCAGAAGTCCTGGATGAAACCATCAACATGAAACACTTTGATTCCTTCAAGTGTGCTGACATTTACGCGCTCGGCCTGGTGTACTGGGAGATTGCGCGTCGCTGTAATGCAGGAGGTAAGAACACAACCAGCAGCTGATGTGACTGAGTCCGTCTGATGAAACCAGATGCTGAGAACACTTCTCCTTCATGTACTGCAGGTATCCACGAAGAGTACCAGCTGCCCTACTACGACCTTGTGCCCTCTGACCCCTCCATAGAGGAGATGAGGAAGGTGGTGTGTGACCAGAAACTGAGGCCCAATGTGCCCAACTGGTGGCAGAGCTATGAGGTATTTCTCACCCTATATACACACTATACTACACCAACAGCTGCTCTGGTGGGTTTCTAAAAATACATTAAGTGGTGGTATAGAAAGGCAGTCAGACTTTATCGCCTTGGGCAGTACAGGACGTCCTGACTTTGAATATGGACAAATGGCTCATTTCTAAATCACTGTTGTGGGGGAGTATTTAATCAATTTTACTGTCAAACTCTATTGTTCCAAGGTGTTAGTTTACACTATATTCAATTAAAAGTCCAACATTATTTTATTTTATATCCTTTTATATCCTTTCATGATAGTGCAGGGCTCAACAATAGGGCTTTTCATAATCAATTAATCCCTTTCTTGATTAACTGATTAGTTGTTTGGTCCATAAAATGGTGAAGAAATGTTCAGTGGGCTTTGGGAATCACAGTTTCCCAAAGCCAGAGATGACATGTCCACAACCAAAGAATAAACAGTTTACTGTTATAGTGGAGTAAGAAAAAACAGAAAATATTCACATTTGAGAAGCTGAAATCTGAGAATTTGGACAGTTTTTCTTTAAAAAAAATGACTTGATAATTAATTGATTAGCAAAGTACTTGGCGATTCATTTAATACTCACAGCTCCACTCAGCATTAAAAACTCACTGATAAAATGTTTTGAGACAGGCCTACTTTTCTATCCTTGCAAGGCAGCTGGACTTAGGAGATCACATGAGAATCCGTCTCACCAGACTTTAACTATGCGCTTGTGTCCAGACTACGGCGGTTTGGACCAGTAAGAGTCCTCTGAGGAACTACTGGCATGAATTAACGGTAGTTGTGGCAGTTTCTAAAAGAGAAGGCAAAGATGCTCCTATAGCATCAGTTTTTTGGTTTTTTTTCTAGATCTGGATACCAAAATGATCGAATGCAGAAATCGTTTGGAGACTACTTGATACTGGGTTGTTTTAATTGATACCTTAAAGGTACTGAGAACTGATACCTAGCCCTAATCAGAACTGAGATTTCTTCCTTGAAAGAAGAGCAAAGAACAGCTCTGCGAGCTGTTTTTGATGGATATGGAGATGTTTACGCTCTTCTTCTGACTGGCTACTGCAGGAATTTGTTTTACCAACTGGCTCCACCTGCAACATGGTTTGTTGATCTTGATTGGTTAATGTGAGCTGGTGATTGATGATGATTCATCCAATCACCTGCCAAGTATTTTTTGTCATCCTGAAACCTATTATAATTTTTTAATCAATTAATCTAACCACCAATTTATCAATTATTCCAAAGATTTTTTTAATATAACAATTATTTTTCCCAAAATAAATATCAAAAAGCTGTCTCATTAATATTGCAATGTTTTATCCAATCATCATCCTGAAAAAGAGATACATGAAGCACATTCGAATAATCATAATAGTGGCATATGTTAAAATTAGTTTAATTTCTACCCTATTTAATAGACCCTATTCCTCAGATGTCTATTCAGAAAAATACTGGACCTCAAATTCATCAAGGTTTCTAAAAAGATTTCTGGTAACTGTCCTCTTGAACTCTGATGGATCCATTGTTTTCATAAATAGTAAACCTAACCTGTGTTCCCCGTCCCCTGCAGTCACTGCGTGTGATGGGAAAGATCATGAGGGAGTGCTGGTACGCCAATGGAGCAGCAAGACTGACGGCCCTGCGCATCAAGAAGACCCTGTCTCAGCTCAGCGTGGAGGAGGACGTCAAGATGTGAGGCGGCCAGGTGGCGTTGCTGGAGACGCACAACCAGACCACACTCCCATAGGAAACAAACACTAAAGACAGACTGCAAATGAAAAACCCTGCCAGTTTTAAAGCCACACTCCAAGTTGTGACGAGGCCTACCTCACCTTTTTAGCCAAAACTACTGAGAGTCACCCTCCCTTCCCTTCCTGACTTTTCTGCCCCCCCGCCCCACCTCCGCCTCCCTTTGCTCCTCGTGTCTCCTCCCCGTCCTCCTCGACCCCCCTCCTTCTCCATGGGCCACAACACTACAGCACTACCACTGTTAATACCATCACACTCGACCTTGTTTTGTTTTCATTTCCCATGGCAGGAATTATTACTATTGTACAGTGACGGGATTTTTTCTGTTTGATCTTTTTTTTTTACCTCTCAGAAATCTGTCCCATGACGGACTAACGCTGTCCAGAAGAGTCGAACGTCGTGGATTTTAAGTTTAAGAATAATAGCTCTTCATATTCTGTTGGCCATTGGCGTTCTGTCGCTGTGAGTGTGTGTGTGTGTGAGGGGGAAAGAGGCTGAAGTACTGTTTCTCCAAGTGTGTGTGTGTGTGTGTGTGTGTGTGTGTGTGTGTGTGAAAGGTGTCTGGACTACTAGCATGTTTCTAAGACGTCCTCTGGTTTAGGCTGTAGTTCATTAGACAAAAACCAGAAACGGGACATTTGGTGATTAAAGCATGAACAGCCAGATTTAGCTTTTTTAATCCCTCCTCACTTGAATATCCTACAAACAGAATTTAGTTGCACTCAACTGTAGCTTCCTCATCATGTGTGTGTGATGCCTGCAGGTCATCACATGACGGATGTGGTCCAGTCCTGGTGTTAGTTTGAAATGTGGCAGGGATAAATAATGTTTGGGATGGTTTTAACTTTTTATTTATTTGTTGATAGTTTTTATTTCATTATTGATGAACACTGTGAGATGAAGCCAGAGTTGTGACGTGAAAATTTAAACGTTCAGTCCAAGTCTTCACCATCTTTTCAGGCGTTAGATTAAAGGGGTTGTCACATTCATTTAAAGGGGTAGTTCGGATTATTTGAAGTGAGGTTGTGTGAGGTACTTATCCATAGTCGGTGTAATAACAATAGTAGATGGAGATTGCCAAGCCCCCAATTAGCAGAGGCAGAGCAGACCACCAGCACTGAAGAGAAGCAATGAACTGCTGTGGACTGGGTCAGCAACAAAAGGTTTTTTAACCACTTAAAAAAAGGTCTACTTAAAAAATCAGTATCATTTTAAGTGTTCTTAATATTTAGAATATTTTCATTGATTTACCTTGCTGTCAGCCTTTTCTGATGGGAAACTTGCATTATGTAAGCCAGATATCTTTCTCTCCAAACAAACCAAACTCCATAGGCAAAATTAGTCATTTTACCTCACAAAACACAGTAGTTGCTGGTCTACCGCTGCCTCGATTAGTTAGTTTGGTGAATCTGAGAATTCTTTTAAAACACTAAAGTCACACAACACAAACTAACTAAGCAGTTGAGTTAAAGATAGACCACCAACTCCTGTGTTATGTGAGGTAAAGTTAGTGATTTCAACTATGGAGTTTGGCTGTTTTGAAGAGAGCAATATTTGTCTTATATAATGGCAGTTTCCTATCAAAAAAGGCTGTCGGACAGCAAGGTAAAGCAGAGAAATATAGCATGCACTTAACTGATATTGTTTGTTTGTTTTGTTCGTTTTTTTTGTAGGTGGACCTTTTCTTGAGTGACTAAAATCCGTTTTGCTGCTGACCCCGTTTCATAGTTTTCATGCTACTGTAGCACTGACTATTGATGAAGAAGATTGATTGAAGTACCACATACAAAACGCACATCAAATAATCCGAACTGTCCCTTTTAATAAAATTCTGGGTGCAAATATGGATGTAGCCATAACCCCGCTGCTGGTGACAGGCAATGACATCTGAGCAAATAAGAGGCGTATGAAATGGCAATGAAAAATACTGTTTTTTTAAAATATATTTTTGTGTTTTGTGTAAAGACATCATGATGGGTGTTTTTTTCTTTTGACTTCTTTAGACACTACTGATGATGGGTACATATGATTTGTATATAAAACATGCATATTTTTGTTTCCTTTTATGCCACAAGCACCAGTGTGACATTTGAACAGTGATCTTTTTTTCTTTTCTTTTTTTTTGCTTGAATGGTACTTTCAGGAGTCTGTCTGCATGGTTTCTTAACTGTGCCAGGAAATAGACTGTGTCATCTGCTGGAATTTGGTTTTAACTTGCTCCTCCTATGGCAATTTGGTGGTACTACTGATCCCTGATATAATTTTGTTTGTTTTTTAAATGTATAATTGTTGAATTGAGTTCCTTTCAGAGCTCAGTGATGCAGATCTGTTTCTACATAATGTCCTCCAGGGGTGACATCTCTCTTTCTCATTGACACTGGAATATTTTAGGAGCATCATTGTGTAACCTTGAATTCTGATATTGCCGATGGCGATTTATTCAGAGATAAAGACAGCTGCTGACAGTTCACACACGGGGAACAGACAGTACGGTTTAGATGTGAAAAGTAGTTAAGATGTTTTACCCTCAAAGACTGACATGCTGTAAAGTGAAACTGCATGTTTTCATTCTACTTTGACAAAACTATGAAAGTATTACACTGACATCTGTCACCATCGGGCTCTGCACTGTTAATGTCCACATGGACTTTAGTTAACATTAGATCCAGACTCCCATGTGTCATGTTGGTATCCATTTTGCATGCTGTCTCAAACACTGGGTCCTCTGCTGCACTGAGGTAGATGAACTTGTCTTTCCCTCTTCCTACCTGTTTGTTTCTTTCTTCATTTAATTTTTTTGTTTTGGGTTGTTGGCTGTGTACCCCAGACATGTTGCTGCTACTGATAACATGGGGAGAAGTTCAGCAGGCAGGGCGGAGAAGAAGAAAGAGCCGGGAGGGGTTCACGGGAGGGAGGCTGCTGTCAGTTGAACCAAAATTGTCAAAAAAAAAACAAAAACAAAAAAACACTCCTGTCCATGTTTGGTTTGTTGCCATGGGTATATGACCATCAGACATCCTGTTCATACGTAAGACTTCAAGATTTCAAATCATGTTGTGCAAAATCTTTTCAGGATTAGTTGAAAAGTGTATATAGATGATATACAATAAATTCCTCTTTTTCTTATCTGTGGCTTCAGCTGTGGTGCTTTTTTTAAAGTGTCATGCATTTTATTTTATTTTATTTTTTCATTTTATTTTTTATTTTGAACTGCTGTTCAAGTTACAGGGGCAAATAAAAAACACAGACATAACCCAGGGGTCTGCAACCTGCAGCTCTTTTGCCCCTCTCTAGTGACTCCCTGTGGCTTTGAGAAAAAATATGGAAAATGTGTGTCATAGCCTACTTCTATGGCTGGGCACCTTTTCCTTTATGTAGTGGCTAGTCTTGAGTCTCCCTTGACTGGCTCTTTGAAGTCTCAAATGAAAATAGACAATTCAATAGTTGCAGCTCAGACAGTTTTTTTTTGTGTGTTGCTTTTTTTCAGCTTTTTGAGAGGTAAAGGTTGCAGACCCCACACATGACCAATATTTAGGATTAAAGCAAGGTTCACACATTTCTAAATGTCTTAAACGCTCAGTGTGGAAGATTTAGTGGCATCTAGAAGTTAGGTTGCAGATTACATCCAACAGACTACACAGGTATGGCGGCTGCAAAAAAAATCACAAAAAGGCTCAATCTAGAGCCAGTGTTTGGTAGTTCAACATGGCAGCCCTGTGGAGGAGCACCTGCAACCAGGGGTGTCGTAGTAAATACAGAGGCAGGTAAAATGTGGGTAAACTGTAGTTTACCCTCCTCATTTGCCCTCATTTATTCATGCAGTTGATCTGAAAATAGATTTATTCCTCATATTCTTTGTCCTTGTCAAAACCTGGAGCCTGCATTACCCACAATGCAACTCTACCACTGATTGTCCCTTGTTAGGTTTGGGTTTGTTGTGCTGGTAGTGGCTAACAAAGCTTTGATTCACTGGCCGCAAGCAGAGATGAGGAGTGGGCCACAGAGGTCTGGTAAGATCACTTCTTTCTAACTTCACACCTTTAGTTTATTGTTACAATTTTCAAATTTGTAGTCTTCAGTTGCAACTGAGATAACTGAGATGAGTTTATCAGATTTTTTTGAAGCCACAAACAGCTTTATACAGTTTTATTTTTTCCAATATGCAGAACTCCCTAAAACCTGTAAAGTTCCTCCTTTAAAGATCCCTCCCTAATGTGCTTCCAAACAAAATCCAGTCCTTGTTGCATGCAAAAATAATTAACAAAAATATAAACACTTTTGTTTCCACTCCCACTTTTTCATGTAGAAGTAAAAAAAAATCTGTGACTTCTTCTGTGCACACAAAAGGTTTATTTCTCTCAAAATTTGTTGACAAATTTGTTAAAATCAGTTTTTCTCCTTTGCCGATATAATCCAGCCACCTGACAGGTGTGTCATATAGAGATACTGATTGAACTGCAGGATTTCTGCACAGGTGTGTCTTGGATTGGCCACAATAAAAGGGTATTTAGTTTAGTACAGATACCATTTTGGCCACAGTTCAGTGCCTAACAAATGTGTTCTTTCAAGATCAAACTGCACATTTTAGAATGTTTTTATTGTAACCAGTCCAAGACAAAACTGTGCAATAAGACTGGTGTTTAATCAGCATCTCTATATACCACACCTGTCAGGTTGGATGGATTATGTTGGCAAAGAAGTGCTCGACAAGTATTTTAACAACTGTGCTCACCCTCCCTCAGACACACAGAATCACTTTGAGGTTCAGTCTCTCGCCCCAGGATACTTGAACATGCAGGCTGCAGGAGGGGATCCAACCACCGACCCTCTGGTTAGCAGACAACTCACTCTACCTCCTGAGACACAACCGCCCCAGTGATCATATCGAGTATCTCCCAAGGGTCTGTCATTGGAGGCCCATGAGGAGCAGATCTCTTAATGGCCAGTGTGAACTGCAAAGAATAACATAGAACTGATTGTCATCAGTTTTTTAAAACCTGGAACCGAGAGGAAATGCCAAAGCTTTGACAAAATTCTTAAGTCATGGTCTACGTATTAGATTTTTTTCAGGAGCCATCAGCGACATTTCATGGGCTTCACCAGCTTTATGGCGTTACAATCCCACCCATACAGTACAATCATCTCCATGACGACCTGGCAGAGTCAGTCCATTAATGTGGCTCAGATTTCCTTAGATACAAGTAGAGCGGGCTCCAAGAAAAAAGTTTGGGAACTACTGACCTACAGTATTGATTAAAACCATTTATAGTAATATTTTCTTAAATTATAATTATTTGTTCAAAAAAACAAAACAAAACTTGTTCACATTCCTTTGACAGTCATTATAACTGATATAATTGTGCAAAACTATATTTTCTGAGTTAGTTGATGTATTGTGAAAATCTCGTACCGTTGCAACCTTAAGAATTACAAAGTTGCTGAAGGTTTCAATCAGTTAAGTTTTTAAGACCATTTGACTTCAATTGAATACTTATTTCACATTCATACTGGTAAAAAGATGTTATTAATATTAATCTCTTCATGAAATTTGCCAATTCAAACATGCAATATTTGCACAGATGAAGGTCATTAATGGTTATTGGTTCCATGGTTTCATCTGTAGTTGTTTAAGCATGATTAGTACAAATCTCACCCAAAGAGCACATTTAGGAAGACTGTAGTTAATGCAGCTTTATATAAGTAACATTGAATTTATATTCAATTTTTAAGACCCGTTGAAATTGAAAGAAATTTAAATACCTAAATATTCACATTGGATATTAACTTTAAGACATTTTAAGGACCCGTGGAAACCCTGTATTTCAATTAATTATTAATTATCAATAATTACAATATAATTATATCATATACCATAATAAGTAATGCATAATAATGATTAATATTTGAAAATATTTAATATTTTCAAGGTCAACAACGAACCTTCAGGCTCAGTGACAGTGCTGCTTAAAGTCTGAGCTCTAAAAACGGAAAAATGAGCACATATTTAAAATGCATTTTATTTTCCTTTACAAGAAACAAAAGCAGACAAAGAAATAAGATGAGGGGGAGAGGGAGTGGGAAAGCTGTATATAAAGAGATGCAACCTCTGGCGTCCTGAAAAAAATATGTACAATTCAAAATAATATCCATACAAAACATGCCACATACAATAAAAATGATCATTATATTTATTCATATTCCCTAAAAGTATCTCTGCTGTACAGATGCAACATCTTTTTAAAAAGTAGGTGAGGTTAAAAAAAACCTTCAATTTGAGCAAACTTTATTTAAATTATAAGATATGCAGAGAACTTAAATTAAGATTCAGAGAAGTTAAAAATTATTTCAGGCTAAAATCCAGTGAGCGGCATATAATGTCTCGTCATGGTCTTCCCTTGAAATAGAAACATACCAAAAAATATATATATCACTGCTTCAGATACTTGATCAATATCTACCACTTTAGAGAAGTTCTCCGTTTATACTATGAGAGAGTGCAATTCATTACCAGGTTAAGTATGGGATTAACTTTGAGTATTACATCATAACATACATTAGGCCAAGTAACCATTTCACAAGGTTTACCAACACATTCACTTCTATAGGGAAGATAGAAAAAAGCAAAAAACACTAACAATATTCTAGGGAAATTCAAGATTTTCCATTCAAGAGTATATTAATAATCCAATTGTGACCGATTAAGGGACAGGTTTTGGTAATCAACAAGCAGTAGCATAAATAAAAAGAAAAATAAACACGAACAATATTACATAAATACAAATGCTATGCACCATTGTACTGCTTTTACGCAAGAAAGTGATTTTCATGTCTAATCAGTTAATTAACCCTCCACATTGAATCCAAACAGTTTTTTTATAATCACATCGGCCTCTCGTCGTCGCACTTGATTGGAGAAGACCAGACATTTTTCTCATACCTATTTTAACAAACTTGTCTCTGAGAGCTTATAGCAAAAAACACTAATAGAAAAACAGGTAAATGCAAAACACTCTGGTTCATATACATAAAGATATTAGTTTGCCATTTTACATATATTTATATTTATATACAGCTTTTATCTTTGTTAAAATGATATCCAGTGGTTGATTTTTTTTCTTGAATTTTATTTCTCTACACTTTTTGACTTTATTGATTACAAAGGGGCTGGATAAAGAGTTGCTGTCCCCCTAAATGCATATACTATATATACAGTTTGTACAACTTTTGCATTTTTAAATCATGTGAGGTCTTAGGTTAGGGGGGAAGGAGGAAACAAAAGTAGTATGGGAGGGTGGAGTTTTTTTTTTAGTAAAGCTCCCTTTTAAAGACTTTTTCATTCATCTTTACATAGAAATGAAAACAAATGCCCTTTTTTCCAATAAGTCTTTCCCTGCCATCAGTTCAGCCTTCGAGAGGACAGTACCAGCACTAGAAAAGAAGCACACTACAGAGAGGGAGGAAGTAGTAGAAACACTGCAGGCTGGACTCAGGCAGAGGAAGACTTACTACAGTAAAGTTTTAACAACAGTCCACGAAATAATACAAGAGAGGAAGAGGCATGATTCAGAGTTTAAGGTTGAAAAGGTGGAGTCGTCGGGGAATAAAAAGCATTTTTAATGGGGACAGTAGTCATGCATCCACCGGCAACAAGTGGAACTTCAATGTATGAAGCAGCAAGCAAAATGTGGTTAATTTTGGTAGCCTTCTTCAAAAGACTAAGTGATCCTAGAGCCGTTCACTCACACCATTTACTGCCTTTAAGCAACTTAAAAAGGTGGCTGTTATTGTGCTTCCACACAGAGACGCATAAATAAAGAGAACAAAAAAAAAAGGAAAAAAAAGCTACATCAATATCCAGGATGATTTGGTGACACCCGCTAAGCTTCTGATTGTGATTTTTAATGCAATAATCTTATCAAAAACTGTCATATATTTCCTCTGTATAAACATGAATAATAATTATGTTGGCTCATTATTGTAAATCATCATCAGCATAGAGTAGATAGAGTAGAGCAAACCTGCTGCTTAAGATTTTCCCTGCTTGTCCGAGAAGGCTAAGCCCCGTAAAAACATCCCCACCCCCCGGTTCCACAGTAGCAGTTTAACAGTTTTTATACAAAGCAGTCACTTCCCGCTAAATCAATGAGGTAGACTGGGTCCAACAACTAACCCACACAGTCACAACATCTGGTGCCTCTGGAGCCACACATCAATAGCATCTCAAATTTTTATATTAACTTCTTAACATCTTTTTTTTTTTTTCTTTTTCTCCATCGATCATATGTAGTTCTTTAACGCAGAGCCACATCAAGATTGTCTAGCGAGCCAAATAATCCGTGTTGTCTTCATTGATGACTTGATGGGAAAGTGCCTTTTTTCTGGGAGGTGTGGTCAGGAAATAGGTCCGACTTATAGAACATAAAAATGCATCATTATTAGTTCAATCTTAGTATTTTAAAAATGGCTTTTTGTCGAGTATTGATATCAGAGGGTCAGAATCATTTGGTAGATGTTGAGGATTGTTTTTTCCAGCCACTGTGAGCTTATTGAGAAGAAGAACAGTCGAGGGGGGAGAAAGGGTTTTGGCTGAGGAAAAAAGGGTGATTCACTAGTCCAAACATGAAAAGTTAGTCCCGCCGTCAAGTTGCTGTTGACGAAGGTGGTCGGTTGCTTTTTATTGATTAATGCTCTTCAAACCTTTGGCTACAGGTGTCAACGCTTTAGTCTTTCAGTGACGGAGGCCTGCCCTCCTCCTCCACGTCTTGCAGAACAGCTTATGCACTGGCTATGTAGGATTCAAAGGCTTTGGCGCAGGAGTGTTCTGGCACCAGTGAGAGGGGTATTCTCCATTTTTACTTTCTTTTCTTCAGGTTAGTTCATCCACTTTCGGCAATTCCAGGCTCCGCAATGGCAAGGGATCTTGTGCTGATCGTCCTCGAAGTCGAACTGGTAGTCGTAGGTCAGCTGGAATTGAGAAACAGAGACGGTTAACGGCTGCTGTGGTTTAAAAATTAACCTCAAAAACATAAAAAGTAGTTAAATTAATCAGTTGTGTAAATATATATCCACAAGGATATGGAGAAGCCCGCCAGAGGAGAAAAGTAGTCAGCTAGGGGGCATGAATGTGACTATGTAGTAGGCTGATATCGAAACAAAAATATTACAGTTAAA
Organism: Lutjanus campechanus; assembly: GCA_027495735.1. Taxonomy (NCBI): domain Eukaryota; kingdom Metazoa; phylum Chordata; class Actinopteri; order Lutjaniformes; family Lutjanidae; genus Lutjanus; species Lutjanus campechanus. The sequence goes on along the minus strand of JAJHUR010130113.1, from coordinate 30,837 downwards.
GTTTATTTTAAATTATGTTTTCAGTGATCTCAAATTATTTTCACTTGAAATTTTGTAGTACTTTGATTGTTATACGTTTTTAAAATTGCTGGAGATTCCTAAGTGTACCACTAGAGGGAGCCTGAGTACCACCAGTGGTACTCCTAAGACATTTTGAGAATAAGATATTCCTTTATTAGTCCCACAGCAGGAAATTTAATTCAGAATATAGACTCTAGGATATTTTAAACCGTAAAATTACAGGGACTGATACATGCACTGCAATTCCCTCCTGTAACCCAGGCCTGTGACTTTGATAACATTCCTTTAATGAGTGTCTGCTGTGTGTTTTAGTGATAGCACTGCACAATGTAAATAAAGACAATTAATGAATTCTTTCATTCATTAAGCCCATAAACATCTGTGTGTTATATATGGAAAATGCAGCGCTTTCAGAGTTTTCCAAAGTAAAACAATTCTTTGTGTTTTGTCATCAATTATTTTGGTAATATTTGTCAAACAGTGAGGATGACTCTCCCCTCTCTTCTCACAGAAGAGTTCTCACAGTGTGTGGGGGTGGGTCTGATCAAAATAAGCATATTTCTCTGTCATCAAGCTCTCATTGTTTTGAAGCGGAGGATCATGGTTGTAAAATGTACAGCGTAGCAAATCCTAACTTGTTAATCAAAACTATTTTATTAGAAAAATTAATTTAACAGCCTGATAAAGTAGTCAGCTGAACTTAAATGAGTAATCAGCTGTTTGGCCGACAGCCAGCACTTATGGAAAGCTCTGAATGAGATGTGGTCTGTTTTCTAATGCACTGCACCTCTTCTCCCTTAGGGATCCTGCGGCTGGAAATGATGATAATCTTGTCTTCTTTGTCAAATGTTACGACCTCTGCGACACAGTTGGGGGCACAGGAATGGTTGACATAGCTACAAAGGATAAAAACAAGTTAAGTCAGTTAAAAACATACCACATACTTGAGGATTTAACAAAGAGGCAACAATCACAAATGAACACTTACCGAGCTGGACCGCCTGTCAGAGTCGCGTCAATCACCTGCTCATTGTTGATGCGGAACATGTAGATCCCACGGTTCTACGTTAGAAGAAGAGGGAGCAGTTGATACACAATCAAGTTGAATTTTTATTTTTTTACAGACCTAAAGATCTTGTTGGTTATGAAGTGTTGTCAAGCTGTAGCATATTCGGATATAATATTTTGTATTTTTCCCCCTTTTTGCATTCCTTAACCTTCTATGCAAAGCACACAAAAAGTTTCACTTTTGGGTTAAAGTATCAGTGTTTAACTGGCATACCTGTGACTCGTAGATCTTCTCACGCCGGTTGGCTACCTCGTTGCGAATCACAGTACCAATGTACTCGATGACCATGGTGTGCTTCTCCAGATCTTTCGCAGCGTACAGGCCCAGGCCCTGAATGCGGGATCGTGCCAGATAGACGTTATTCTTCCACTCAGTCTTCAGGCGGCGATACTGGGATGACTTGGAGTGGACAAACTGCTTGCTGTATGGTGTGTTGAGCTCTCCAGTGAAGGTACTCTGGTAGGCTTTTGACACGCTGGTGCTGTTTAAAGTGTGAGGCCTTGAGACAAGCAGGAACAGAGGTGTAAGAGTGTATCCAGTCATTTGTAAGATGCATTTAGAAATACAGGGTTCTTAAAGGAATATGTTGCCAGGTTCAGGACAAACTTTATACTTTTTAGCGTGCTTTATTGTTGTGCCTCTGCTAATTATGCCAAATTTCTGTACAAAAGTATTGCAAATAAAATCAACACGACACCATTCTGCAAATGATTTTTGAACAATCTCACAGGTTTTACTCTGCTTGATAATGTACCAACCAGAATGTGTTGGGTGTTAACTGTAAAACTCTTCTTCTTATGGCTTATTGCTACAATTATACAGCTGTACCTTTTGCACTGTGTGGGGACTTTGGGCTCAGAGCGAGCACAGCCAGTGGGATTGATCATCAGAGGGAGCTCCATCAGAGGATGACGACCATATCTGAACTGGTAGTTCTGGCAGTTCTCCACTCCAGGCAACTAAGATACAACACAATCACACAAATCATGTTAATCGTGCACTTTGATCTACAGTAGAACCATTATATCATAGCAGACTCGTGTGGTTCTGTTGCCCAAAGGTCTCAATTGTTACTGGTTTGAGTCTCAAGCCCTCTGTATACCGTCATGTCTGCTTTAGTCTACAACAATCAATCAGGTGACTTTTTTCCATCTTCTGTAGATATTTCAAATCTTGTGCCGATTTAGTGAACATACTTATATTTCCAGAAATATACCAGGCTTACTTCAATTTTAAAAAATGCAATTTTACCATTTTTGTTATAAACAGAAATGTCTTTTCACTCTTTTTTAAGTTTACTATTAAGAAGGAGATGTCAAACTAGTATATGTGAACATTGTCTTCCAGTTATAATTGAAGCCCTTTAAAAGACAAAATTAAATGGGAGACAAAGTGACACTTGTTCCTGCTGCATATTCTTACCGACTCAGTGATGCGCATGACAGCATGAACTGTGAGGCCGTACATCTCCTCTCCCTTGACATGTTCAGTGAACAGCTTCAACATAGATGATTCATCTCGGAGTTTAGCCACCTGCTGAACCACCCGGTCCCAAATCCCTGAAAATGAAGATAGTGAAAATAAATACAGTCAGTGTTCAAGTGCGTTCAAGTCAAAACACTGGAGCATAAAAGTGTGAGTAGTTTGTAAGTTCTCACCCTCTGGAGTCGTGTCACGATAGTGCAAATCCTCCATGCCGTGCTCCAGAACTCGCACCTCAAACACGGGGCGACCCTCATCCTCGCTGATGCGGCAGCGGTAGCGACAGCGTTTGTTAGGCAGACGTGTACTCCAGTAGATGCGTGTGGCCTCGTAGCCAACAGGGAAGATGGCGGTGGACGAGTGGAAGTTTGCCATCTGGGAGGGTAGGAGCTGGCCAACAGCATGAAAGATGAGTCCACCAACACGGAACAGGTGGATACGATCACCTCGCTGTAAGATACTGGCAATCTGCTTCACCTCATCACGCTCGATGTAAACGCGCCTTAAAACAGCAAACGCACTGAGTTCATCCTCACTGGGGCCCTTCAGCTTGTGCTGCGTGCACAACATGGTCTTGTCCTTGAAGAACATGCAGCGAGCGCGAATGGCACAGGCAAAGTGGTAGACATTCGGGCAGCGCAGTCTGTTGCAGCTGTTGGTGGCGCCCGTTTTCTGGCAGTACGCGCAAAGTGTCCGCAATCCTCTGCGAAGGGCCACTTCCACATTGATAAGGGCACCACCCTGTGTCTCATACACCTCTGTGGACCACAGGGCACAGTTCAGGTGCACCCACAAGTCCACATCGATGTTCAGCAGCCGGGCAGGCCCGTCTGTGGCCCCATCACCTTCCTCATGGCAGAAGCAGCATTTACGTTTGTCCCTCGGCAGCTTGTCTGGTCGCAGAGTGATGCGCAGGCGCTCCATCAGCTCAGACACCTCCCGGCTGCTCTCCTTCTTAGAGCCACCCTTGCGTATCGTGATGACAATCTGAAGACGCTTCCAGCGAATCCCCTTCCATTTTTTCTGTTTGGGGTGTACCACCTCTTCATCAGGGGAGAGCGGCCTGCGCTGCTTCACAGCCTTCGGGGAAGACTCCACATTGTTGTTGGGAGAATCTGCAGGAGGTGGAGCTACATCAGCAGCAGTGTCCTCCTCCTTGAGAGCAGGATTCAGATCTTCAGCAGGAGCAGCAGGATCGGGAGCTGCAGAGGCAGCTGCTGGCTCTGTGACGGACTCTGAAGTTGGAGCAGCAGCAGCAGCAGCTTCAGACTCTATGACATCAGTTGGTTGAGCAGCATCAGCAGGAGGAGCAACATCCTGTCCAGGTTCAGTCTTGATCTGGATATTGGTGGGACTGGAGGGAGACGGGGATGGAGGAGCAGATTTTTTCAAAGGTTCAGCATCACTTGTTGGGACTGGGTCAGATGGTGGAGGATCTGGAGGAGACGGTGACGGAGGTGGAGATTCCTCCACTGGTATACTGGGAAGGTGGCGCACATCCAAGTCATTCACATTGGTTGTGTAACAGTGCTGGACCGGTTTGTCTTCTTTTTCCGGGAATTCCTGAAAAACAAATGCACATGAGATATACAGCTTTAAAGTGATATGTATCAACTGGAATATAACCAAAAAAGATCAATAATTGACACAGTTCTCAAAAGCCCTGTAATGACTGACCTGTTTAATGAGTGCCAGAATGTCCACTTGTTTCTTCAGTGTGCAGCCTGGTAGAGACACATCAAACTGCCTGAGCCACTCATCCTGACTGGGTGAAGCGCTGTCATTCGTACTCAGAGCTCCTGGAAAACATGACGAGATCACCTTAACATTAGTCTGAATTTATGGATGAATCAACTAACAAAGTTAGCTTGAAAGAATAATGTAAATGTGAATGTGTTTCTAGCTATGCAGTGACTTCATTACAGTGTCAAAACCTTGATTTTGAATAGCTACTCACATGCTCAAAAGATTCACATCACAACAGACTAAAAAAGACAGACTATGACATTTTGTTCCCTTTGATAGATATTCTGTTTTTTTTGTTGTTGTAATAAGCCAATTACTCAGTTATTTAGTAACAATTTCAAATAAGCAGTGTGCCTAGGTTACAATTTCATTTCATTTTCACCACTGCAAGAACTACTCGCAGACAGACAGACTCATGGTCTCGACAGACATTTTGCATCGGGTCACATCTCATCTTGTCTCTGGGTGGACTTATTGAAGAAATTTCCCATGATAAATCCTTCTTCAAGTTAATACTTCAACACCATCCAGACTAGTGCACCTGTGGAGAGGCTTTTTAGCCTTACAAGTCTGACTTCCTCTGACTTAAAAAAGACAGAATATTGGTTGGGAGAGTCCATGTGATTTGAAAAGCCCTCTGCACTTTTATAGTTTGTATGTAGATGTGTTTTGAGAAGCTAGTTCATTAGCTGCATGTTGAAATATGAAGAACTGTAGGCTATACCAGCCCGTGTTTTACTGTTTTCATAGATGTTGCTGTGTGATATATATCTGTTCCCTGTTAGATCATCTGGACAAAAAAACCAAATGAGTTTCATTTTTGGTAACACAAAAAAGAATTCCCACCCTCTTATTGTGATTGTCCTAACCAAATGAAACAACAGGACAATCGAAATGAACAACAGTCTCTAAACACATACCTGACTGGCCGGGCCCTTTCCCAGACCCATCAACTCCAGGCATGTCTGGGTTTTGGGGAGGGAAAGTGACCTCATAAGAACCTGGCATCCTGATGCTCAGCAGCTGGGCCATGGCCATCATCACATGGTTCAGTTTCTGGGGGGGAAAAAAAGGTCAGTTCAAGTTTTTGTTAACGATGCATGAAGATAAGGAAAGGTTAAACTGGGTGAAGTGATACTGTGGCTTCGTACCTTGGCTGCAGCAGAGGAAAGTGTAAAGGTAACAGACACCTCGTTTCCTTTGGCCTTGTCCCAATGGTTGGATGTGGAAACTACCTTGCCATCAGCTGCTTCAAACGGTTTGTTTTCTGGGAATGCTACAAAAGAAAAGGTGGAAGTTAATCTGTTGGCATTTTAGCAGTATTAATGGATTTAATGTTAAAATTAAATGAGACTTGACAAAAGAAAACAATGCATACATTCATGTTTTTTTCTGGATTTCACCAAAACGTGTATAAAATACACAATATAAAGAAATGTTCCTGGTTCTGAATGTTGTATAATACCTGGGATGGCAGTGCGAGGTATGACGGGGATGATGGGGGATATTGCTCTCTCAGTCTCCTCCTCTTTAGGCTCCCGTAGGTGAGGGAAACGTGGCGTTTCATCTCCAACGTTACTCTCAGGGGATGATGCTGGGATGATGCTTTCTGGAGCGTCCTCATCATCACTCTCCATCCTGTTAAAAATAGATTTCCTAAATTTACAACCACTCAGAAACAACAAATCCATGTATTCTGGTTGACAAGCACTCAAGACAATCTTCATATTGTACCTGATGTCCTCATTCTGATTATGTGGTGGCGTGGGCAGAGCTGCAAGAATGTCTACACTCTTCACCTCCTCTGTAACAGAATCTGCAGGGAAAAATAGTTATTTAGAACACAATTACTTCACAACTACAGCATCAATGTCATGAAAAGCGTGACTTTCATGCCAAATCCCTAATCGTTTACCCATTGGCTCCTCTGCTGGCTCTGTGTCTTTCCGACCCTCGGACAGCTCCTCCCCAGGAGTCACTCCATTCAGCAGCTTGTGCTGTACTGAAGGCGGAGGAGTAGGTGGCAGGGAGGATGGAGGTGTTGGTGGGTTGCTAAGGTTACTCTGTAAAGGCGCAAAACAATATTCTCATGAAACAACTTTTGAGGACTTTGTTCTTCAAGTAGTATGAATCAACAACCTCATTTTTTTTATTATTTTTTTTTTATTTAACCTTTATTTAACCAGGCAAGTCATTAAGAACAAATTCTTATTTACAATGGCAGCCTGGCAGTTGTCATAGCCAGCAAAGGCAACAATTTATACCAGAGGTCACCTTAACTGAATATCTTCCATCATTTACTTTTCTTTTTTTTTTTAAACAACAGAAAAATCTGAAGGCCATCTGTCATTTTTACAGATTACAACACTGAGGTCAATCTACCATGAGTGGTTATAGGGAGTGATCAGCTAAAGCCATATAAAAGAGAGGTAGAGTCACATTTAGCCAAATAATAACAAATTCACATAAGGAACATTTAATATATAAAGTAAAAAAAGCTTTTTTAAAAATCCACAAAGCGAGGGAGAAGATCAAACTATAGGAATCCAGAGAATTTGACACTAGTCGCTTTTTAGAGATAATACGGCTAAGAGGGTCTAAAAAGTGTCTCTAAATCTAGTGAGAAAGTAGCAGTTGGGCAAAACTGAGCCCAATAATTATAATGTGGTTAATAAAGTGAAAAAAATGCTATTAAATGTCTCATTATCATAAAAAAAGTGAAAATTAAAATGATGAGTAAAATAGATGACAGGATTTTTACATCCCTGTCCGTCAAAATGATGGACAACAACAAAGTCGAACAGAACTTCTGATGGACACATAGTGCAGCTTAGTTATACCTTGGTGAGGAGCTGGGAATAGTAGTCTGGGATGTTGTCCAGCACTGCATTTCCAAAGGATCCTTTGAGCTGGGCTTTGCCATTGGCTGGACTACTTCCAAAAGGGGCAAAAAGATCCAGACTAGCGGTGATTGACGGCTCCATCAGAGGCAGCAGAGACAGACCCTGGAGGGTAAATGTCCATTAGAAAAAATGATGAAGAAGCACTTTTCAAAACATCAATGACTGAAAACCATTTAGGAAATTCATTTTTGCCATTCTGTTACCTGTTTGAGTTGCTTTATCAGGGCTTCTGCACTTTTTCCAACCTCTTCCTTCTTATTCTTCTTCCGTGCGTTAGGCCCTCGATCTCCAGCTGCCTTATTAGTGCGCTTTGGCTTTTGTACAGGAGCCCTTTTTGTTATAGACTGTAAATCCTGCAAGAGTTGAGAAAATGAATGAGAGGTTCTTTCCGCACCACTAACATTTATCCAAATGGGCAACATGAAAGCTCCCCAAAAGTGAAGCCAAAACATCTCGAATGAGCAGACAGGACATGGGCTTAGCTAAAATATCCAACTCTGCTTCAAATTTTTTTTCCAAAGATGGTTTCTGTCATTTTAGGTTGTCATCATGCTGATGTTTGCTCAAGTGTTCATTTTTCTTATCAGTTTGGTTTTAATTAGCTATTTGATGCTATAAAAAGGGGGTTTCACATTATGATTGACACCGTCAGTGGGACCTCGATAACCGTGGCTCCAGCCATAATCATGACTGTGCAGACTCTGGCTGCAAATGACATCACCAGCACAAGATTTACAATGTTTCACACAAGCAACATCATAAAGGGGGCAAAAAGAATGAATACACTGAAGAACATACCTCCATATTTCGTGGTGTCCCTTGAAGTTTTTGCTCCAGCATTGCCAGTTTGGTGTTGATGTGGCCATTGATTTCGTTATGGATTCCTTCAGACGGCCTCTGAGCACCAAGCTGCAGGTTTTTGGTTCTCAGGAGTTTCTGTAGGAGCTGCTGTCCTGTCTCAGATCTAGGGCCTTGAGTCCCTGGATCTCCAGCCATGTTTCCAGCATTAATAAAGCTTGTGTTGTTCCCAGAGGTAACTGCCTCTCCTGTTGCTTCTCTCTTGATACCCCCAGGATGAGCCTCAGTCACACGGTCACACTGAACCTCTCCTGGTTCCTGTTTAATGTTCTGTAGGGTGATCTTGCATAGCTCTCCTGCTCTGGGGCCCTGTTGTGCATGAGGACCGTGGCTCTCTGTGACCTGCTGTGACTGCTGCAGAACATTCATGCCTTTCTGTGGACCGTTGGGGACAACTGAAGCTGTCTGACACGTTTCATTGCCTGACATCTGAGTCTCTACTTTCAGTCCCGGACAATCAAGTGGACTCTTGGCTCCAGGTGACCTGAGCGGAGACGCCTTGACTTGGCTGTATGGACTCCCTCTTCCAGCCCTGTCAGCTATAGGTGAGGAGACGTGGGATGAATGGGGTGAGGCTGGGTGGGCTGGGCTCATGCCAAAGGGACCTCTTGGAGAATATGCATGGGATGGAGAGCCCTGCATGCGGCCTGCAGCTGCCATTAGTGCTTGTTGGTTCTGGTTGGGAGTGGGTGGACGCATCCCCATAGCTTGATTAAATGTGTGCCGTTGTGGATCCCCAGGAGAGTTTGCCAGTGGCTGACGTGGAGACGCTGGCCTTACCATACGGCCATGGTCCATGGGGGAAGGTGGCGCTGGTCCCTGACCTCTCATATGTTGTATCATCTCGCCTACTTGTGGCTGTTGTTGCCCAGGAACCATCATCCCCTGCTGCATCTGAGGGCCAACACCAGGTTGTTGGCCCATCATGCCTGGCTGTTGCTGAGTGCCCACTGCTCCTGGCTTCCCCATGGCCCCATATGGTATCTGCTGGCCTTCCATCCCTGGCATCTGCTGCCCAACCTGTGGCACCTGTCCCGGAGGCATGTGAGGCCTTAACTGACCTTGCTGGCCTTGACCCATTTGCATCCGCAGCATCTGTCCCTGCTGCAGCTGCCTCTGGGCAATCATGGCCTGGATGTGTTGGATCTGCTGGTTTGGGGGAAGATTGCGGAGCTGAGGATTCTGGGCAATAATAGCCTGGATGTTGATAGGGGTGCGGATCTGCCCGGGTGGAAGCCCAGGCCTCTGTCCCATCATCCCTTGCTGCTGGGCTCTGATCATGCCCATCATGGCCTGTTGTTTCTGCTGCTGGGCCATGAGAGCTTGCTGTTGTGGACTGTGGCCCATCATAGTAGGCTGTGGCTGGCCAGGATGGTTCTGGCCTACAATCTGCTGCTGCATGCTGGGATCTTGTGGCTGCTGCATGGCATTTTGAACCGTCTGCTGTTGCTGCTGAGCTAAGAAATCAACCGGTTTCCCTTCCTCTTTAATGGGCATTAAACCAGGCTTGTCAACACTGAGGGAACCTTGCCTCTGGATAAGTTGTTGCTGCTGTTGCTGAACCATACCCGACTGTTGGTTTCCAATCAGACCTGTTTGTTGCTCAGGTACCGACTGAGAATTTGACTGTTGCTGCTGGGCCATATAAACCTGGTTTTGATGCTGCTGCTGCTGCTGCTGTTGTTGTAATTGCTGTCTTCCCAAGTCAGTTTGATGATCATTTGCAGCACCTAGTTGGGACATCTGATTGGGAGTGGAGGGTCCACTCTGCTGTGGTGGCGTTCTCGAATCAGGGCTGAGGATCCCACCCTCTTTGGGGCCTGAGTTCTGGCTGTCTGTAGCTCCCTGTGGTTGGGGCGTGATGCTTCCTGCTGAAGGCGAGGAGCCCATCTGTGGGGTAGAGGGTTGGGAGAGCCCTCCTTGCTCTTGGCTGGACTGACTGATCAACTGTGTTTGTTGTCTTTGCTGTGCCATCTGCTGCTGCTGCTGAAGATGGGCCATATTCTTAGCAATATTCTGCTGCTGCTGCTGTTGTTGCTGCTGCTGCTGAGATGCAAGCATGCGTTGGGCCAGAATGTTCTGCTGTTGTGGAGTCAACTGAACGTGGGGACCCCGGAGGCCGGGATGACCTGGAGATCCAACCATTGCCTGCTGACTCATCATCAGCTGGGGCCTCTGTTGCTGTGAGAGTGCAACCTGCTGGTTACCCATCATCCCTGGTTGAGCTGCCATCATGGCTTGAGTGTGGTTCATAGGCTGGCCTCCTGGAAGGTTTTGTGGCATTGGAGCCACGGACTGGCCTCCAACCATTCCTTGTGGAACCTGCACCATGCCCTGCTGATTGGCCTGGTTGGGTAGCATTCCCTGTTGAGTATTCGCTTGTTGTTGGGCCATAAGTGGGTTCCCCATCATCCCGGACTGTTGCTGAGCAATTAAACCAGACTGCTGATTTGGGTGAGGCATTGGTTGTTGGCCCATCATTGCCTGCTGCTGCTGCTGCTGCTGGAGCTTTGCCATTTGCATCCTGTGTTGAAGCTGTCTTTCTTGGAGAAGTCTGGGGTCTGCACCTTGCATGCCAGGCCCCTGTGGGAAGAATCCTGACGGAGCCCCAGGAGGACCGGGGGCCCTTGCAGGGAGCCCGGGTTGGGCTCCACCGATAAAGGGCTGCCCTTGGGGCATTCTGACAGGCATTCCACCTTGGGGCATCATGCCTGGGTGTTGGCCCATTACTGGTGCCCCCTGCTGGCCCATCACCATCTGGCCAGGCATCTTAGGAAACATGTGTTGGGGGGCCCCCTGGGCAGAATGACCTGGAGTAAGAAGACCTGAGCCTTGCTGATGCTGCTGCTGCTTGCTTCTGTACTCTGCAATTAGATTGGTGTGCTCCTTCTGCTGCTTGCGTACCTAGAACAGAATAATTATGAACAGATATGAATTTGCATATCAAGATGCCAAGTGTCTTTATTGTGGATAAGTTTGTAAACCTGGTATCTACTCACTTGGTCAAGCTGTTTCTGAATTTTGCTCTGCTCTTCTGTAACCAACTTTAGTTTCTCTGCATCTGCCTCAGCAAACTCCCTGCCAGCTTTCTTTGCAGTGCGTTGTTTAGCACACAGTGCCTTGCGTGATTTGCGGTGAACTCCAATCTGTTCCTCCAAAAATTTCAACTGCATTTGGAGCAACTGCTGGGTGTGAAGAAGCCATTCTTCATACTGGTGCTGTTCTGCATCATCTGTAACAGAAAAAAGATAACATTATACATCCATACAAGAGTATAGGAACAGCAATATAGCATCTCAAGTAAACACATTTTAGACAAGAGGCAGTATTGGTAAAACATACTGATGATTCCTTGCACAAACTGTGGAGGGTTGGGTCTTGACTGGCTGGGATCACTTGTTTCTCCCTCCTGAACACAAAAAGAAAGCATTTAATTAAATAAATTAGCTACACAAAACTTCAAATGAATCAATCACTTCTTACAAACACTACAGCAGACCTTTGGAGGTCCCGATGCAAGTTGACTTGGATCTGTGCCTGGGGCAGAAGCCAGCCTCTGGGCAAGCAGAGAAACTTGTTGCCTGAAGAGAAACCAAAACATAAGAAGTATAACTATACCTGCAGTGTAGTAAGCAATAATCTTATCATTGTCCATCAACATTTTGCAACATCTGCACAAATTTCACATGACATTCCAAAATGTCAGCAAAGAAAAATGCAAATCAGTGTTTCCTTTTGCTAGTTTTATGCTGATTTGAAGACGGTTTATCAAGATCTACATAATTCAAAGAACATCAGCACAGGGTTTTTCCTGGCTCTAAATTAGACTAAGGAGGTGCCTCAACTGTGCCCTACTGAACATATATTAATTTACTTATTTTTAATCCATTAAATAATTCAACATGATCTTGAGCATAATTAGGTACACAAAGACTATAAATAAGAACTCACAAACATGACTGATTTGGTATTAGAACATGTTAAAAGCTGTTGATTGAACAGACATTTCAGAGGGTGAAGTTTATGGTGGTGTCTTATTGGACTGCACAACACTGAAAAGTGTAGGTCTCAGTGTGCCCACCTTAGAACAAGTGAAAATGAATAAAAGTGCAAGGATATAGCTGTTAGAAGTTGATCTGGTTGTATTTATACAAAACAGCTGGTTAAACAACTCTAGCTTTCTACAGAGCCTAATCTAGACTGTACAAAACCAACTGAGTATGGGTATGTTTTGCAATTTTTATTGAAAAAAGACAATGGTTAGTTCCTTTTTTTGAACATCTGCACCCACTGACACATTCAGACAAAGGTCACTTGATAACAGAAAGTAGCTGATCTGCAACACTTCAACTCTTCCACACAATACATGTTCCCTCCTGCAGAAGCTGTCTTGTATTCTATTAGACTTGACAAAATTACTGCATGCACCATGACCTATTAAGTTGATACAGCAAATGTTTTAGCAAACAGATGTCTGTTAACATATACGTAGCAACATTAATATTAATTTGTAAATACAATATTTAGTCTACTTTAAGCTCAGTTCCTCGCCAACTCCTGAGGGAAATATCTTTAGCTGCTAAAAGTTCCACTAAGTTTGCAAGCTGGTAGCTGACTGCATTTGTATGCCATTTGGTGCTGGGCAGGTGGTGTACTGTCAATGTTAATATAAAAATACTGCATATGCAGAAAAAAACATGACTTGCTATACTTGATCCAAAGACAGCATGTGCCATTTCTGGCAGCCTTCCACTTTAGCTTATGTTTTTTTTTGTCTTTCTTGCAGGCAGATGTATGCTGTGCTTTTGGTCAGGAGTATGAAGATATGCAGTATATTTTTAAACAAATATCTGTAATTTACATCAGGCTTTTGTATGGATATTAAAATAAACTTAAAACAGGTGAGTGAAAACATACTGAGCAGACTTAAATTTAAAAAATGCAAGGTTACACAAAACATACCTGTTAATGCCAGGAGGAACAACCATTGGATCCTGTGCCAACACTCTCTTGATACCCTTAAGTGCCACCATCTTTGCCTTGGCAATGGGATCCATGATGTCATCAGTTGCAAATTTGTCTAAATCTGCAATAGAAGAACACAAAAGCTTTTGATACAGTATGAAAAGGACATAATTAGATCAAGCAATGGCAGTGACAAGAAGCCACAGTGGTTACCTTTATCTGGGAAGAAGTTGTTGGCCAGAGGTGACTGTTTAACCACCGGCTGCGGCTGCTGTTGATGACTGAGACCGGCATGGATTCCCGGCTGCCCCATCCTCATCATGGCTTGCTGTGGGGCCATCATGTGAGGTGGAGGTGCCATTCCAGGTCCCATAAGCCTTTGCTGTTGCTGTTGCTGTTGTTGCAACATGTGTGGGGCACGGGGCACCATTCCTGGCTGACCCATCATCCCTTGGGGTGGCGGACGATGGTGGGGTGGCAGCATTATCTGTCCAGGTGCCTGTGGGTTCGGCTGTTGACTTGGGAGGCCAGGAAAATGAGGCGCCATGCCTCCTTGGTGGAGAGAACTGAGCTGCTGCTGCTGTTGCTGCTTCTGTTGTTCCTTCTTCTCATGCTCCAGCAGATCCTGTATGAGAAGAGGCAGCTCACCATCTAAAGAGCTCTCTACCTTTGCCAGATCCACAGCAGGAGAGTGCTGCCCCCCTACATCAGGCAGCCCAAGCGGATCATCACCAATATCTGTATGTGGAGCAGCTTGAGGAAAAGGTAGCGGATCAGCTTGGCCTGGCAAGGGGTACGGAAGTCCTCCTAATCGAACAGAACTGAGTGAAGCAGACTGGTTTTCTTGTTGTGCAGGCTTGGCCGATGGTGTCGTCCCACCAAGAAGCATTGACACAGCCTCTCCTATTTCGTCTTTCACCACAGCCTGTCCTGGCTGCAGCTGAGGGGTCACACCTCTGTCCTCTGCTTTGACCTTTGATGTATCAGCTGTTTCTGCAGAGGGTGGCAGCTGCGTAGCAGACCCTCCAGCAGCAGCAGGAGCTGTTGTAAGAGACTTCTGCTCTGGCTCCTCCTTGGCTTTCTTTTCTGCTTTAACAAGCGCAGATCCAGAGGAAGAAGATGGCGCTTCACTTTCTGCCTCCACCAGCCGCAGCTGGTCTGAGAAGACATCTTTAGGGTCTCCCTGGTCCAGCTCAGGGTCGGTGTAAGCCAGCAGGTCAAACTCATCACTGTTCAGCAAGTCGTCTAGATGTGGATCATTCGTTTCGAGGTTGTCCAGGTTGCCAAGGTCATCATCTCCTTTGTCAGGGTCCAAGTCTAGAGCCAAATCGTCTTCATCCTCCACACCTCCATCCCCCGGGGCATCCCCAAGCCCCTCGAGGTCAGGCTCCGGCAGTTCCTCACTGTTTTCTACCGCAGCAGGCTGCGGCGCTGTGACTACAGTTCGTTGTGGAAGCTGCCCAGTGCTGGGAATGTTTGGAGTCGAAGTATCTGTCTGGGGCTGCAGATGGGGCTGTTGTTGTGTTACTGGACCTGTAGGTTGCTGAGGCAGTAAAACTGACAGTTCCCCCTGCTGTAACCCCAGCTGTGAGTCGCTGCCTCCCTCTGTCTGAATGCCACCAGCTGGAGCCTGAGCTATGGGATGTTGCTGAACGAAAGGTGCTGCCATCTCTTGCTGTGGGACAAAGAGACGTGGTCTGGGCTGGGGTCCACGGGGCATAAACTGGGCTCGGAGGGGCAGCCTCTGTGAGTTGTGTCTCAATTCAATGAACTGTGGTGGTGGTCCTTGACCCATTTGCTGCATGGCCTCTCCTCCATGTCCTGGTATCATGGGGTGAGGGTTGCCCATGCCTTCCATACCCTGGATGTTTACAGCAGGATTGAGGTTGTGCCTGATGCCCATCGCCTCAATGCCAGGCTGAGGGAACCTCCTCGGACCTGGAGCCTGGCCCTGCCACTGAGGAGGGAACGGTGGACGGGCGAACATGCCCTGAGGTCTGGTGGGCCCTGGCGGCCTGAAGGACAGAGACGCAAAAAAGAACATATATTTCAACATAAACAGTGTTTACTGAATTACCATATTTTGATTATGTAAAGGCTGCAACTAATTTAGGGTGCTAATTATTTCTTTGGGGCCAAGTAATTCTTTCTGTGACCAATTTGTTCTCCTGGGATCATTACATTCCCACATTAATTCCAGTAGTATTGCAATTTAGGAATGTTTTTATTTGGATATGTATGCTGCTAGAGACGAGCTATCTTTGTAACCAAACAGAATCAAAGTAAAAAGGTCAAAGTCAAAGTGTTCATTGCAACAAGCTTCCCTGTACAATGAAATTCTTCCTTTGCCTTTTACTCTGAATGCCTTTAAACAAAGAAAATATTTAAATGCAAGACACACAAATACAGATAAGAGAAAAAGAGAAATGAAAATAAATAACACAACCAAGGAACACAATGTGCAATTACAATATCCACTATACAATATCAAACAAATCCGTGCAAAATACATACACAGCGCAAATGTAAAAATCTGAGTGCGTGCAGTGTTGAGTGTGTGTGACCACATGCTGAAATGCCTTGTGCTACTATTATTCAAACAGAGGGGGTAATATCTTACTTGTTGAAGGGGAAGTTTTATTATTTTACACCAAATGTGAATCTGCTTCAGTGAGTTGATTACCTTAGTGCACTAGGATCCATGATTGCAGGGGTTCCTGTAGGCGGTGGGCGAATGAGCTTCTCCTCTATGCCTCCAACAGGCATGGGCATCTTTCCTGCCACAGAAGCCTGAGCTCCAGCAGTAGTAGTAGCAGCAACACGATCCTGAAGGAAGTAATAATAACAATAACAGGTAAATGTACCACTTGGTTTATTTGTACAGTGCTTATATCCAAAACTCTTTACAATTCTTCTTCATTCACACATGATGGCAGCTACCATGCAAGGCTTGAATGCCCAAAGTTACTTCAACGTGTGAACAGGAGGAGCTGGGAATGGAACCACAAACTCCATGATTAGTGGATGACCTAATCTACCTGCAAAGCCGCAGCCACCCTGCTCACTTTGTCATTTAGTCAACAGCATTTACAGCATTTAAGGTTTTTTGGTTATGAACTTCTCAGCAGAGTGGGTTTGAAGAGGACCGATTAATTGGTTTGGCCGATACGCAAAGTCAAATTAATGTCATTGTCTACCTGAGATAATTTACATTTACATGAAAGTTAACTTTGTATGAATCAGCTTTATTTGTAAATTATGAGCATGATAAGGCTGTTGATTATGGTATGGCATCATTACTGCATTACTGCTGCTGTGCCGAAGATATTCTGTCTCTTGTTTTGTTTTGGCTACCTACAAGTGCAAGACTAGTACAACTATGGGCCAATGGCTGATCATTTGATCACTTTTGCTCTGTAATTATTACTTCAAGTTTAATGTTCACTGATCCAGCTTTATTTATTTAGATATTAATTACTTAGACATAGATGTTCAGTTCAACAGTTATTCAGTTTCTAATAAAGTCAAACATTGTTCATTTCAGACCGTGTCAATTTTTACTGGCCGATTAACTGGCTATCGGCTTTTTCCTGCTCCTATAAACTGTCATTATTATATCATCCTACATTTGTAAGGTTTGTGGCATATTGTCTGAGGTGTGTACCTGTGGATAGGGTGGTGGTGCTCTATGCCCCTTGTCTTGTTGAAAGTTTCCCATCTCTCCTCCAGACCAGCCCGGTGATGCACTGCCTGCAGCAGCAGCAGCCTCCTTCTCTTGTCTAATGGAATTTCTCTGCATTTGTTGTCTGATTAAGAATTCCCTAAGTCTCTGGCGCTAAAAAAACACAAGAAGCATTGATTAGCAAAAACACTTCAGAGGTGTATGGAATGACTATTCACTGGCTTATACTTTGATACCTGTCTGTGTTTCTCCTGCTCAGAGGGGCTAAGGCCTACTAATGCAGGGTCTTGCACTGCTGAGATATCAGGCATCTCTTGAGCTCCTGGCAAAGATGGCTGATGAGGTCCGTCTGGAGGGCGGACAGCTGGTAGTTCTTGAGATCCAGAGGGAGGTGGCGCCCTGGAGCTGAAGCCGTCTGCCCCCATATTCTGCTGAGTTTGGGGCTGTGGTTGCTGAAGCTGACCCTGTAACATCTGACTCTGCTGTTGGGTTATTTGGAAGCCTCCCGTGCTTGGGCTGCGGCTGAAAGTTGGAGGTCCTGATGGTTTACCAGAGAGAGGATCCCCTAAGGAGCTGTTGGTGGGATGGGGTGGAGGTGGCTGGTTAGGATGAGGTGAGCTTTTGTAATTTGCAGTTCCCTCTGAGGCAACAGAGGAGGGACGAGGGGGTTTGTGGACAGTAGCAAAAGGGTCTCTAGACTGTGGCCGTGATGGTGGCTGAGAACAAGGGTCTGGGGACTGGAAACGAGGGGTGGCAGGAGACTGGACAGAGTACGCATCATTGGAGAGGCCACCAGGAGTGTGGGGAGACTGAGAGCTGCCCTGGGACTGTGGGCTGGAGGGCACTCTCGGGCAAAGTTCCTGTTGAGGGTGTCTCTGGGGTCCGAGAGAACAGTTGTCACCTGACTGCGGTCTGGGGGTTAGCGGGGGCTGAGAGTGGGGGTCAGAGAAAGGGTGGGAAGGAGACTGTCTGTAGCCTTCAGAGGGGTGGCTAGGAGAAGCTCCAGGATGAAGTCCCCCACCCTCCCCTTGGTGCATCCGTGGTGTCATAGGTGCCTTGAATAAACCGTCCCCAGACTCCAGCATTCCAGCAGGGGAGCCAGTGGACAGGTCAGGTCTTCCAACTGCAGCGGAGCGTGGAGAAGGTGCACTCATATCAGCCCTGTACTGCCCTGTGCTTGCAGGTGAGGAAGCCACTGCAGAGGGTGATGGGGATGACCCATATTCTGGCCGTCCCATCCCTTGCTGGTTTCTGCAAGGGTCTCCATAGTGGGTGTTGTGGGGTGGCGAGAATATGGGCGACTCCCCAACCCCAGCACCTCTTGAGTGAGGACTTTCTGGAGGTCCAAGGGACTCCTGAGAGCCCTGCTGCGATTGCGGTAGATGACCCTGTTGCTGTTGCAGCTGTGATCTGAAGTAGGGGTCAACCTGCTGAGCCCGTCTGGGGGTTCCAGGAGTTCCTGGTTGCATGTCGAAGGGGCCAAGACTGGCTGGCCGTCCCTGAGGAGGACCCTGTGGGCCGGAAGCGGAATAACCTGAGGAAGAGGCCTGCAAGGGGCTGGCCCCAGCGTGGGAGGAGAAGGGTGTGGTTGGGTGGGAGTGGGAATGGGGTGACTGAGGAGGAAACTTAGCCAAGGGATCTGTCCGGATTTCAGCTGACCCGGGGGTCTTAACAGGTCCGTCTGAGAAAAAGACAGAGGATGATCCTGAATCTGGAGGGAAGGGAAATGGGCTCTCTGCAGAGCTCGGCTGGGAAGAGACTGACGCAGAGCCTGAAGGTGGAGGGATCTGGAGGTGTAAACTGGGCCGTTCTCCCTTCACACGCCCTGCCTCTGTCTTGATTGGCCTGCACACCTGACTCTCTGCCTGCTGTGAGAAGAGAAGAGGGTACAGAGGAAACATTAATGATATGCATCGCAACTCTAATGAAACGTACCAAACCTTTCATTCATCTTGACAATAAACACATGCTTTAACTCACCTTCTGCGCCTTGTTGACCCTCTGAGCTGCTCGGTTATCTTTGGCCTTTTGCTACAGAAAGAAATTAAAAATTAAGATAAGAATATTAAATTATTTTAGTGTTGTCAAAATGCTGGAATGTCTAAATTTGATACAATACCTTGAAAAATGTGGAAAACTTGACATAACATTCAGGGCAAAAAAGTTTAGGTTTTTATTAAAAGATAAATACATGAAAGCTATGGCATGATAAGAAACCTAACTCTTGGAAACATTTTTTAAATCTTGTTAGATCAGGCCATTAAAAATAATTTAAATTACAGTTCATGATGTCAACTCTTATTCAGAGAGACAGCAATACTGGTACTGGTGTATTGATATGCAAAGATGAGTAATGAAATCTTATCAGATATTCAGAATATACGTGTGTATTGATAACCTGATATTTTTGACAACACTTATTAATTTAAACCTAAACATTAATTAACAATTAATACTGTTATTTAATAGCAGGAACATCATACATTGTTTAGGCTGAACTTGGCCAGTCCTCCAATCAAATTTTTCAGTGGAGTTCTAAAGATTAAAAATTTCAAATTTAAGTAACAGTGTTTGGTATTTTTTCCTTAAGGTTTTCTGCATAGATGTGAGGGTTGATTGATGATTTTGATTTGAGTCAATTCAGGGCCTGTGATTAATATCAGATGATATATGTCCTTTTAACACATTTAGTTACAGTTTACGTCAACTAACAAAAAGCAACCTAATTATGTGTCAAAACCATTATGTCTGAACTCCTCCAGGCATTTGTGACAAAGACATGACATAAGACTTCAAAAAAATAAAGGCATGTTTTAAAGGTGATTATTTTACCTCTGCATCAATCACATTGGATCACTGAACATTGAATCAATATATCGACCCAGATCGCTGTATCATTACACCCCTAGAGGGTACCATAAGTCACTAGGGAGAATATGATCAAAACAGAGCCAGGCATCACAACAAACATGTAAGAAATTTGTGGTAAACAGAACTGGGGGAACAACAGCAACAACAACAAAACAAATAAAACCTACCAGATATGGAACCTTGTCAGCAGCTGACACCTTCCTCCAGATCTTCATGATTTGCTTACAGCGACTAGCCCAATCTGTGACAGGAGAAATGTTTTAACATCTGCTCAATATCCAACAGTGATGATATAAATCTTACTTTGAAAAAGCAAGGCTGCTCTAATAATAGGTTGTACATGTTGGTACAGCATTTCTTCCACTCACCTGGGTAGTCCTGTTTGAGAGTGGGAAAGTTGGTGTTCGCATAAAGAACCGGAGAAATGGTTGAGAGTTCTCCCAGCTCCTCGTCTTTCTCCCAGCGCTGGAGACTGCGCTGGTTGTAAGACAGCCCATCACCCTCTGCCTCAGTGGGGGTTGGTGGGGAGGAGGGGGTTGCTGGAGTAGAGGGAGTGGCCCAGGGGCTCTCTTCACCCCCATCTGGACTGAAAAGTCCTCCTCGGTCCCTGTGCATCAAACAAGAGGGTAAATGTCATGTATAAAATAAAGGGCTTGCATGTGTCAACAACAGGATCCTAAGTCTGTTCTACATCGGAAAAAAAGAAATTCCATCTGTTTTTATGCTGTGATCTACAGCATAAGCAGAACTACATAACAGAATGTTGGAAAATAAAATGCACAAGGTAATTCTGCATTGGTTGTACCGCATGTCAAAGAATGGTGACTGAGAGAGGCCAGGGAAGGCGTCCATCATTCCAGCTGAGGGCAGGGACCCTGAAAGAGATTTTCCATTTTCTCAATCATAGAATGAACATGGTTTTGGTTCCTTCAAAAAAGAAAATGATATGATCATCTGCAGGCATCCCCTCACACACACCTGAGAGGAGAGCTCTCTGCGGCAGAGCGCTACGATTGAGTTCTCCCTTACTGCCCTCCAAGATGGGTTTCATGCCCCCCAAAGAGGCGCCGTCTGACACTCCCAGAACCTTCCTGAAGAACTGCTCAGAGTCCTGACTCTCCACCCCTTGCGGAAGACCTGTAATGACATTACATAAGGCATGATGTTAACATCAGATTTTAAATATTTCCCCGATTTAATGTTGCACACTGTATATACCAGGGGTTCTCCAAGTGCAGCCCTCAGAAACATCCCCAGTCCCTTTAAATACTTTCAACAGCCTACATTTAATACACTACTCAGCTACTGCATCAAACTGTGCCCTCTTAGAAAGCGTCTGACAGATTAAGAGTAACAACTTGTAGAAAGCCAGTGGTTGCATGGCAACAAGTGGCACCCTAACCTTACAAGTGTCGCAGGAATCACACTTGGTCATCAACGCTAGTGGTGTTAGCTAAAGTCAGCGATTTCAGTTTAATGTGGAAGTTAGATGGAAAAAAACAACAACACTGCAACACAAAACACTGAATGAACTGAATCAAGTCTTACTTCGTCTGACCTCAGAGACAGATGAGGTGATCTGCCTTTATTCGCAAATAGTGGAATTTGGAACGCAATGATGAGACAAGTCACAAATCCTACAAGACGTTTATTGATTTTCCTGTGTGGCCCTAAATCATGTACTAGCTTCCTAAATTGGTACTCATTAATCAAAACTTTGAGAACCCTTAATATATACAAAAGTATCCTCTCAATGGTACCTTCACTTTTTTCTGCATCAGAGTCTTGAGGATCAGTTGACGCCTGGTCCTTCAGCAATGAGGATGGTGCAGAAGCTCCTAAGGATGTATAATTTTAATACAACTTGCAATCACCTCAAGACCATAACAATAAATGAGTGGCATCAGAGCCCAATCAGATTCTTACCTGCACCTTCTCCCTGAGCCTGGGGGTCCTCACCCCCTTCTTGCTTGAGAGGAAAACTTTCACCTTTCACCACACGATCCTTGGCATCAGCTAGTGAGAGAAGCACAAAGGTCACACACCATGGACTAACCTTTTCCACACAGAGCTTTCATGTGTCACAGGTCAAGTTAGTGCTCTTACTCTCTGGGGCAGCAGGTTTGAGCCCTGACGGTGCTGGTAATGAAGGTCGGACGAGGCATGTGCCAGGCCTCTGCCCTGGAGGTATCATCACGGCTTTCTTACTCAAGTCTATTAGTGTCTTCCCAAAGAAAGCCTCCTGCAGAGAATTACAAACATTAAAGATACAAACATTATATCACTGGACACCACAAGTTTAAAGAAATGTTTAAAATGTGGGAGGTAGACAAGACGACAAACCTGGAGATAAGCTGGAAACATGTCCTCAAGTTTGCTCTTCTTCCGGCCCCTACGTTTCTTGGCCTGCTCCTCACCTTCCACCGGTTTAGGATCCATTATGTTATCCGTGTCTGGGTGGGGTCCTGTGCATGTACAACCAGTTCAGTTTTCCAAACTTAAAATATTCATGAAAAACACATACTTCCATGCTGCCTCTAGTAATGGAAGGATGATGAGGGGATTCAGATCAAAAACAGTCATGCATTAAAAAAGGATTTGCTTAATCCCTCTACGCTATGAGATGGCTCCATTTTTTCACACAAGGCTGAATGCAGCCTTGGTGAGGAACGACCATAAGCGAAGGGTGCCATGGTCAGTAGCTGGAAAAATGTCTTTAATTTTGATTTTTCTTTGTACAAATGTAGTCCTTATAGGTTTTTGCCAAAAACCAATTTGATAACTCAAAAATTTCTAAAGTAAAGCAGCGAACCCCCACCCGTTTAGCCATCATTTCTGACATCAACTGTATGAAAATTCTGTTATTGTATTATAAAATTGAAATATTGGATGAAAGGAAATACAACAATCTGTTATCACAAACCTTCATCGATGGTCCTCTCTATTGGCTGTCCATCCAACATAGTCTCTCCAGCCAGCTGGGCAAAAAATTCTTTCTTCATCCGCGTGTGACACTTCCGTTGTCGCACCATGAAGCCTCCAATTCCTAGTAGAATTTTGAATATAATATTTGTAAATATTTGTGGATGCTGAGACATCTGTGTGGATGTTATCAGTTGTTGAAATTCTGGTTAGCATACCAGGCCTGTAGGGTTTCCGCTTTCTCTTTTTGCTGTCCTCTGTCTCCTCTGCTCCTCCTTTGAGACCATCGCAGTCAGCCATGCCTTCAGCTCCCTCTGCACCTGCATCCCTCTCAGCACCACCTTCTCTGTCAGGGCTCCCTGGGTTCTCCAGCTTGGATTCACATTCCATGGGTTCCCCTGCAGCATAACATTGATTTGGCAAAAAGTCTTAGTTTTAAAAAGGAACAAAACAATAAGAAATTGTTCATACAAGAGTGGATGAGCTGTGAGTGCACAAACCTTTTCCCTCCTCCCCATCTCCTTCGACTTCCCTCAGATCCATCCCATCAGACCCTCCTTCACAACACAGAGTGCCGAGACGGGAGCGACGCTGCCGTCGCTTGTGCAGGGGAGACATGGAGATGCTACGCAGCAGGGTCATACCTGACTCCGTAAGCCATACACCCTCCAACCGGTAGAACTGGGGCTCTGTAAAGTGACGTGATGATGTGACGTGATAGAATGTGCTTGCAATAATGAATATCTACAATGTGTTTTCACAGTACGTCATCAATCCAGAGGTCAGCAATGTTGGAGGTACTGAATGTCAACAACCCAACCGTACTCGCACCTTTTCCTGATTTCTGTTGTTCAAAATAGCTATTTGGTCAACCAAATATAAGATTGTAAGAATTACAAAAAAGTTTATCATCAACTGACATCTTAAATTACATTTTAATTGTTTATATATTCATGAAAGTTAGTTTCTTAGTTTCTTGATATGTCGCACCATTTCCTGCTGACTAAGTGCTTCTTTAGCAGCTTCCATTTGTTTTCCTAAACTTAGACATCCTAAAGTCAGCTTAAATTGATGTTGTTTATCATGCAATCCATTCTGTTGTTTATATCCTAGTATATCCAACATGGCTGCACATCCAGGTTACTGACCAAACAGTGACATGGGAGCAAACAGACTATAAGTAAAATTCACTAACCTGGCTCTTTGATCTTTATCGAAGCCATAATGGCGGACTCTACTACTGTGAAAAAATACAAAAAGCAGGTAGAGAAAGCAAAAGAAATTCATTAGTATATGCAAGAATATCCTGTGTATATTTCTTAAACCACAGTTTTCATATCTTCAGTTTTAAAACGGGGGCGTTCTGAGACTTACCCACAGGTTTTGGAACATATGGGGTGCAGGATGTGCATGCAAAGCCTTCATCAGAAGCTTGTTCCACCTCATCCTCTGTGTACAGACTCTCACAGACAGCATGGACCCATCTGCACAGGCACACAGAAATACATCGATACGCATACTTTTCATAACAGATCACACCACAAATATCCAAGATGTTATGGAATAATTCATGACATGAAAAATACATAAATAATCTATTCCCCGCTTGTCTTCATTAGCTGCGCTCTCATGAATACCTCAGTTTCTGTGGCTGATGTGTGCATGTGTAGTTCTAATGAGCAGCACCCACCGATCGCAGTACTGACACTGCAGCAGCAGCTCCTCCTCCATGAAGTTCTCTCTGCACACCGGACAAGTGACGAGGCTGGCGCAGGGGCCACAGTGAGTGTAGTTGTTCTGCCACTCACAGTGGAAACCTGGTGAGTTTGAACCACA
>JAJHUR010130109.1:0-28155 GCA_027495735.1 Lutjanus campechanus | reverse complement strand
AAGCTGTGGTCTCAGACCTTGTTCACTCATACTTCCTGTGTTTGGATTTGCAGACCAATAGGCTATAAGCTGTAGATGTGTCGGATCTGACTTTATTTAGGCATAGGCTCATCATGACCTCATCTGTGAATGTTTAAAGACTATCCTGAAGGACCGAAACTCCATAACTGTAGGGAACATCAGGACAAAGCGTGTCCTGATTATTTCTTCATTCTCCTCAGCCAAGTATTATTAAACCAGTTTCAGCATAAGACATACTGGACTCCTGCAGACTTTCTCCTTTTGGTGTTTGGAAAAAAGTCAAATCTAAGACACTAAGAAGTGAAATAAACAAAACTCTGCATTCAGAAGAAGAATTACAGTCCAAAAAAAAGCTACTGATGGGGAGAACAAACGTGTTGGAAAGCACTGAAGTAAGAGAAGGGACTGAGGGCAGGCATGGATGTGGTGTTTCTGCTCTTGGATGGTTGGTATTTCATATCTGAAGAAGACTATGTAGTTATTATATTTTGCTGTAGCTAAAGAACTGAATACTGTCTGGAAACCGTGGAAATTTCTCTGAATTTTCGTAACTGCAATTGTGTAATTACTCTCGCAGCCAGAAGGGGGAGACAAAAGTTCCTCACTGCAGGTTTAAACAGATATTCTGCGACTTGAGAGTTTAATAAATATATGAAGTGTGAATGGTTTGTGATATAGGGACCAGTTATGTGAGATAAAAGTGTGGTTATATGTTTGTTAGAAGTTGTAATTTAGTGTTTTGTTTCTTACAAAATAATCTGAATGATCCTGAAGCTGAATGTTGCTTCCAGCTTGCAATTTATTCTTCTAAAAATCATCAGTATGAATAAAGACTCGCAGCCTGAAGATCTAAGTGTGTGTTGAACCTAAAAATTTTGTTTTTGCCCCCAAAACAACAAACACCAGAGCTAATGACAATTTGAATAAATTAACAAAAGGCCACCTGATGTTTTGCCTCTTATGCCTTGTTTACACAATGAATTATGTATTGTATTAATAATAGAGCAGGGTGAACACTGAAGAGTGACCTGAAGTGATGAAGATGAGCTAAAGAAAACGTCCCGCTCGTGAAACTTTCTTTTAACAGTCGGAGGCACATCACAATCTTCTAATTTATTAGAAGAGCAGCTGCTTCATTGCTTTCCCTTCAGGACTTTGGGATTTGGACCTCAGCCCAGAGGCAGTGAAAAATAGAATAATCCAGTGAGAAATAAGCTGCTTACTCCCTCGATGTTAACATCTTATTTTCTGTCTTTAGCCGGCTGCCACTTGAAACGGCTGGGAGGTTATTTAAACTCCAAACCCTTGTATACCTCAAATTGGAAAAACATCATGACTGGAGTACAACTACAGTTATTTTAGTTTTGTAGCCAATGATGTGAGATAATTATCTCCAGGAAAGGCAAACTGACAGTGCGAGTCTCTATAAAGTCAGGCATACACCTGAGTAAGTAAGTCACTGACTCTTTGATCTGAAATATAGCTGGTAGGGCAAAGAAAATTTGCATGATTTTAACAGACTGTTAATCTTAAGTCTCCGGATAATAACACCCAATTACCCATCTGCCTCCAATCCTGTCTTTATCAAACTAGCATTGATCCCTTTATCCTCAGGGATAAACTCACAGATTCTCTAATAGGCAAATTTTGTGTTGATACAATAATAATATGGATTTTACACCATATTACACTCATTCACACTGCATTTGTTTGGCTGAGTGCATGCTCAGGGGAATAAAAACCGAATGAGCCACTCTCTCCTGGCCTCGCAGCTCCTGCCTGCTCTGCCCTCGGGTCCACTCAGCCTGTTATTAGAGCTGTCAGCAGCAGAGAAGACAGGAAGCTCCTCTCTGTGGACGTGTACTTAAGTGCTGCACTTAAGTACAGTTTGGGAAGTACCTGTACTCGACTTGAGTATTTCCATTTTCTGCTACTTTGCAGAGGCAGATATTGTGCTTATGTAATCTGATAACTTCAGTTTAGTTACTTTCCAGATTCTGATTAAAAATATACGATCAACAAATACATTTTGATGCTTTATTCATCCCCAGGGTGGAATTCACAGAGTAGCTAGAAGTATGTAAAGTATGTTACAGTATTACTGTAAAGAGATGTACACATTAATGCATCAATAATCATAATGTAATAATACATTCTGCAAAATTAGTCATTTTACTTAATGCTCTAAAAGGAACTATTAACCCCAGAATCAAAAATACATGTTTTTCCTCTGGCCTCTATTTATCCATTGTTTTGGTGTGAGCTGCCAAGTTTTGGAGATATCTGCTAGAGGTGTCTACCTCCCTTCAAATATAGTGAAACTAACTGGATGTCAAAGTGCCAAAAATATATTTGGAAATGTCAACAACAGTGACTCTTTCTATAAATCATGACCCAGTTACTCAAGACAATCCATAGACCTTGTTTTTGGGCAGTTTGTGTCGGTAGATTCGAATAAAATAGTTCCTACATGGAAGTGTTCACAAACAGTCACAACAGACCAGCACCCAACACCATCTAGTTTCATTATATTCAAAAGAAAGCAGACATCTCTGTAACTAACACCAAAACTATCTGTGTAATTTGATGCTAAGACATTACTTTCACTTAAGTAAAATATTAAGGACTCTTCTTCTCATCATCTCATCAGAAGTTCAGTTTTTTACCATCTCCTAGCATACCATTCCCCTAAACCATCACACTGACAGTAGCCAGCCTTTCGGGAATATGAGATTAGAGATCGCAATCTTGCAATCAATCAGTCTCATCTGTCATGGGATAACTTTTAACTCCAGAGGAAATGGAGCGGAACATAACGGAAATGTCAGAGTGGGTTTTACATTCACAGGGAAACGCTTTGAAATGAGTATTAAGCCACAAAGGCACCGATGGGACTAAATAACTGCAGGTGGATGCGGCGTGGAGAGAAAGGCGGAAGCGGAGATTGTGAGGATAAACTCAAAGGAATAGAGTGTCAAGACGGAGGAGCTTCCTGAATAAAGAATGGTGCTTCAGGTATATATAAAAAAAATCCCCATCCTTATTATCCATGCTGGGGAATCTTGTTGGTTACCAACACCTCGGTTTTCCTGCCCCTATTTTTCTTCCTGTTTCAGCATGAATTTATCATCGTTGTGGTCTGGTATAACCACCGCTTCTTTCTCTTCTTCGTCTGTGCAATAACTGGACAACTCTCTTTGCAGGTTAAAGGCGACTATTGACTTTTTGGGAAAAGACCCTTATTCGCTTTCTTGCTGAGACTTAGATGAGGAAATTGACACAACCGGTTAGCTTAGCATAAAGACCGGAAGCTGAGAAACCGCACGCCTGGACAATCAATTACCATAGCAACCAGATTGGTCAGCATTGGTCATCATTAGTATGGATAGCAACAGCTGTCACCCTAACTCGAGGTGGAGAATTTTTCTTCTCCTCCTTCACCTGAAAACGAGGACCCCAACGAGACACTTCTCTCTCTCCAGCTCGCAGGTGAGGTGAATCAGCGCCCACTCTTCCCCAGCCTGCGTGCTCTCGTAAGCCAGTTGACAACGCCGTCCCGCCACTATAATGCTACTGGTGTTACCCTGCTGGAGAGAAAGCAGCTTAAGGGTGTGCTGTTATTTCAATCTGTTTCCAGCTAACAGTGCCAAGCTCTCTCCCTTTCACCGGTGAGGGGAGGGCACGCAATTTCCAGTCTTCCCCAGAATCATCCACATTTCTCGAGAGAGCCACAGGCCGGTGTTGACTTAAGCAGGACATAAGCAGCTGGTTAGCTGTTAGCTGCTGCAACCGATGTGTGGCGACTGATAAGCTACATCCCCAACTAACAATACAATACTTAGTGAGAACCACATCCCAGCCCGGGGTAGCAGGGCAGCGTTATTGCTGATGCACGGAGCACACCTGAGTCAAATCAGTAATATTATATATAATGTTAGCCCAAAATCACAAAACACAATTTGCCGCAGAGCGCTTCACTCTCCAGTTCATCATGTCACGTCACTAATAGGGGTGTAACAATGCACCAATCTGGATCAATACATCGATTCAGTGTTTAACAATCCAATATTATTGATGCAAAGTGAAAATATCATCATCTCTATGTCTTTTTTTAAATTTAATTCCCATGTCTGTGTCAGGTATTAAGAGTGAAGAGTTAAGTCATAAAATTGTCGAAACACATTTTAGTTGCCTTCTGTGAGTTGACATAAATGTAACTGATGGACTTATGACACCCCAAGACACTAAACCCACCGAAGAGGGAGCAGCTAAAGGTTCAGAGGTGACAAAGAGGCAAGACTGTGCTCCTGCGCAAGCTTGTAGGATGATGTTCAACTTCTATTATAGTCATACGTCATAGTTCCATAACTCTCTCACAGTGAAGAAGGGAAGAAAACAACCTTGTAAAAGGATGATGTGTATTGGTTTTTGTTCAGATTAAACAAACACGATACAAACGGTTACTTTGTTAACTTTAGACAGCTGGTGAGCTGGTAGGTTTGTTGTCTTTGGACAGAACCTGGCTATCTCTTTCCCTATTTCCACCGCAGTGTTTTTTCCAGTGCCAAGTTAACCCACTGCTAGCAACAGCTTTATACGCTGTCTGGCCAAAAAAAATAAAAAATTCACCACCCGGCAAATAGGTAAGAGCCTTTGCGGTTATGTTTAATAGTGAAAGTAAGAGCATTTCCACACACACAATGTGAAGAGAACTCAAAGGATTGGGACTAAAACAGCTGTGTAGCCTTAAGAAAACAACTCATCAGTGAGGCTAATTGGAAAAAAAAGGCTTCAGTTTGCTGGGGAGCATAAAGATTGGACTCTGGAGCGATGGAAAAAGGTCATGTGGTCTGATGAGTCCAGATTTACCCTGTTCCAGAGGGTAAGAAGTGATGCACCCATCATGCCTTGTGCCTACCGTACAGGCCTGTGGGGGCAGTGTTATGATCTGGAGTTGCTTCAGTTGCTCAGGTCAAGGTTAAGCGACGTTATGAGCCCAAAAAAATGAGGTCAGCTCACGACCTGAATATACTGATGGACCAGGTTTTTCCATTAATGGATTTTTTTCCTTCCCTGATGGCACGGACATATTCCAAGATGACGATGCCAGGATTCATCGGGGCTCAAATTGTGAAAGAGTGGTTCAGGGAGCGTGAGGCATCATTTTCACACATGGGTTGTCCACCACAGAGTCCAGACCTGAACCCCACTGAGAATCTTTGGGATGTGGTGGAGAAGGAATAAATGTGAAGTTGAATAAGCTTATCGAAATGAAGCCATGGCGAATGCGTGCTGTAATCAAAGCCAAAGGCGGTCCAATGAGAGTGTCACTTACAGACATTAGAGTGCCCGGTATTGATCTTCTCTTCTCCCTTACCTCTTTTTTTTTTAAACCAAACAATTTTTAAACGTTCTGTCTCACTCCATCTCCTGCCGTCCCTTTCTCCTCCTCTCCAATGTTTCCTTCATCCTCTTTTTGCCAGTCAAGTGAAATGTTTTGTCCCCTGCGTCGTCCCCCCTGAGTGCTCCCATCTGTTTTTATCGGGTAACTGAAGTGTGAATCCATCAACCAGGCCGGTGGACCCCACAGGATCTCACGCTGGTTCAGGTCATCTTATCGGCCATAACCCTTGTAACAAATGGAGAAAAGAACGGTTCAAGGATGTGAGTATGTGTAGGCTACAGTTTGTGCTTAAAAAGGACTAATGTTAATAATGTTTATTTTTGGTTAGTGTATTCCGTATGACTCTTAAACCAATTAGCTTAATTGCCCTACATTATGACTCATTTCCCTCCATTCATCTGCTTTTCTTCTGACTTGCATCTCTGCATCCATTAGCTTTGGCACTAATCTCGCCTGTTTATAATTTTTTGGCTGTACTCTGTTTATAATAGCTCCTCTTACCTTTATCAAATCAGTCTACTGACCCGTTTCTCCTTCCAGAATTACCCCCCTCTACCCCGGAGCACGTCCTGTCCCTTTTGCCTTCCCAACCTACTTGAAATTCAGATGAGTGGCATGTCAGGACTGGTTATCGTCTGAACCTGGGTGGCATCTTGTTTAATTCCACAGGAGGGAGGATAGGTGAACAGGGAATATGTTCCCCTGACACCTTCATCCTGACAGCTCTGATGGGCTACAGCCCACTGAGAAGAAGGAAACATGCTATTGATATGCTGTTTCTTTGTGCTGTGTATGTGTCTATAAATCTATGTTTATGATTTAATGATTTTTTATAAACTAGATGAGTTGTTACATTTCTCTATGAGCTAACTCTGCTGTTTTGCCAATTGATTTTTATTCCAACCATGAGCCTTGTTTTATAGTGTAAACAGTTTTAAAAAGGCCTGTTTCCACTAACAAGAGCTGACAGGTTTTTTGTTCTACTGTGAATTTTGGGGGGAAATGCACTTGCCAGTATTACTAAGGTCAGCTTAGATGAGCAGATTGACACCACTCTCATGTCTGCACAGTAAATTGGCTAGTTTAACTTTGCACAAAGGCTAAAAACAGTTGGAAATAGCCTGGGACTGTCCACAGGTAACAAAATCCAGCAACTCTTATGGCCAAAAATTACTACATACCTTCCCAGAATGTTCCGGAAATGTTACCATGATGTTAGGCTAACTTAAGGGGGCAAACTTGACATTTTAGCATCTAGGTAATGTTAGGGGGGCGTTCCTGGAACATTTAACTAACCTTCCTAGAACGTTTTGGGCATGTGACAATAATGCTGGTTTTACATCAGAAAAATTTGGGCCACTTTAACATCTGGGGAACACAAGGAGGAAATGTTCAAGTAATCTTCCTGGAACATTAAATAAACTTTCCCAGAGCGCTCTGGAAACATTACAGAATGTTCAGGGACTGTAACAACAACCTTACGACTGTCAGACAAACTTGTCGTTTTAACATCTAGAGACAGTTGAGGGGAAATGCTCAAATCAGCTATCTGGAACATTCAACTAACCATCCCAGAAGGCTCTGGGAAAGTAATAACATTAGCTTTATGTCAGAAAGAAAAACATGTCGTTTTGACATCTACGGAAAGATATGTAGGTATATCAAAAAATGCCCAAGATATTTTGCTAGCTGGGTCCTTGATGGAAATCAAACTGTAAAAATTCTACAGGGGGTTATGTGCCGCGTCTGGTCCTTGTGATGGGGTTACGCTAAGCTATCTGTGAAATGGTTGGAGCTCCATTTTAGACATGAGAGTGCTCCATATTCTTTAGAACTTAGCAGTTAGCTATGTTACTTTAGCAAACATTTAAGCTATCCTTGCATCAGATAACTCTGTAAAGGACCTCGGCGGGGTATTCTCTGTCAGTCTTGGAGGCTCCTCCTCTGTCCTGGTTAGTGACCATGTTTACTGGGAGGCTGCTGAGCCTGATTGTGCAGCTCAATAACTGCAGCTAACAGTGACAGTTAGCTACTTCAGCAATAAGTAAGCTAAAGCTTTCTGTCCATCAGGAAACTTTAAATAACCGAGTTGAAGCTGAGCAGCTGAAGGACATCACATGGGAAACCAGAAAACATCATCAAATTTCACCCAAATCAGTGAATAAAGTTTTAATGTTGTGCTTTCGTACACTGAGGCCTGGTCCCCACAAATAATACCATCTGTGCTTCGCTGCATCATAATCAAGAAGATGTTTCACTGGACACAAATTTAATGTCATCAGGATGAGTCATCAGCAGTTTTTAATCGTTGCTCAGGAAAAGACAAACTCCGAAATACCATTAAAAATACCTGAGAATATCTACATAATAACTTTCTTGTCATTGTCGGACCTGATACTGGCATATAGGTGACACACAAGTAAATACATGTGACATTTAAACCTTTAACTTCATGGGAACTTTAAATGTATCTTGTCTCTTTGGACTGTGTGTGTGTGTTGGAGGGGCCAGTGTCTGAACAGATCTACTGTACTGATGTGAGCTGTCAAGGAAGGTTTTATTCTCCGCAGGACCCAACTCATCTCAGATCTGCATGGTCCAGTAGAGACTTCTCCACCCACACACATTTACACATATGCACACATGCATGCGTACACATACTGGTCGTCCGTTTGCCACAGGGATAAAGACACACCAATTAGCATGCACCAGTTGATTTACTCAGGAACTGGAGTGAAGCCCAAAGGGAAGATCAAGGTTCAGGAGGCCAACGCTGTGCGTCTGGCCGGGGCACACATCACAGCTGCACTGCAGTAAGAATAATTAGAAACACAGTTGTTTCTTGGATGTGTAACGACTTTTGAGGGAAGAAAGCTAAACAGCCAATTACTGGGTAATGGGCATTAAAACTCACATGGTTGCTCTCGTCGCTGCGTGCGTCTTTGTTGCTTTGCTATGGTGATGAATTGATGCAGACGTAAAGACATGAACAAATTAATTTTCTCTTGCTGGTTGCAAGGTTGCATCAATATGTAAATTCCTACGGGTGGTGCATTATCCCCGCTACATGAACAAAAGTGCCGACTTTTCAGGAATGAACCTCGACAGCCTTATTTTGTATTCACATATGTGTAGCTCGGATGGGTTTTTCAAGAGATCTGTGGCGTTCAGCAAATGCATCTTACATTTTCAATTTATTGTGACAAGGTTTTTCCATTAGGAAATTGTCACCCGGCAAATGAAAAACATGAACCTGACGCTGTTTTATATAAGTCATTTTACACAATGTGTTAGCCTGGTGTCACACTGTGCAAAGTTTGTCGAAAGTCAGAGAAAACTATAGAAAATTTGTTTTTTTCCTCAACATCTGTAGTTTTTTCTTCACTCTTCTAGTCCAGTATGATAGAAGGAGGGATTTTACACAGATTTTCTTAGATTCAGATAATCCAAAATACATAAACAATCCTGTGCTGCATATATTTGGACTTGTATATGGATTTGTGATTGGCTTGGTAAGTACTTTTGGATGTCAGTGGGCTGTTTGATCAGCATATTGGCTGGCGGTCTACTTAGGTGTGCTCTGGAGTCCTTGGTGGACGTGCATCTTGGGAGAATGTATTCAGTTTTAATGACTGTCATGTGGAAAGTAAATTCATTTATTCCTGCTCTGGGAGCCTCCCGTGCTCCCTGGTGTTTTCTGAGTGGGGTCACACTTCAGTGGCTTTTTTCAATACAAACGCTCTGTGCATGCAAAGTCAAATCCTTCGTCTCTAGTCGCCAAAGTTGATCAATTATTCAATTGGGCGTCAGGGAATTGCACCACGGCACAGAATTAAAATGCAAAAATTAAAAAAATAATCAATCTGTCAGTACCAAATGTCACTGTATTGATCATATAATCTTCATCACCCACTGTACACCATTAATACAGTCACTACAATATGTACCCTGCTTATATTTGTTACGTTCCGGTACGTGATGTCTTCATAGACCCGGTGGCCACCATGTAAGGAGTTCAGTCGTCCAGTGCATTGATTAACTATCCGGATCAGCCGTGTGTGAAACCCTCACTTCAACAGGACAAAGCAGGCAATTAATTTCCAATTGATTCTCACTTTGACCCCAGAGATCCGCAAAATAATGAAAAGGCAGATGGACTTCAGTGGCTTTTGCATCTTCATTAACAGGCCTATAGTATTATAGTATGGTATTCTTTTGGCACAGAGCAACATTTCATTGAGTTAATAATGCCAGAGGTTGACATACATGTATACGCCCACTGCACATATGAAAAGTTCTTTCAATGATCATTAAATGGACTCTTTCTATTTAAAATGCCTGTTTCTATAGGATACACCTGCTCAGGTTGCTACACGTGTGGAAAGAAAAGTAGGTTGGATTTGCTGCATCCTGACTGTCTAAAGAAAGTGGCACTGCTTTGTGACATCCACATGTTTGAGCTAAAACAAGTGTTTAACAGTAATCTACTTGGCAATCTGTGGCTTTGTGCATTTGGCAGTAAAATCAGAGAAAATTGTGTTGTGAGTTCAGCTCAGTTCTTTGTAGAGGAATTGTAGTACACCTTCTTACAATGCTAAGGCTCTGTAGCTGAAAGATCCTGCAAACCAGTGGCTTAAGGAAGTTATGATGGCCCCAGTACATGCTGTTATGATGGATTTCTAATGTATGCTAGTGACTTGTAATGAAGCACGCAAACCCACCATTAGGTGTATATATATTTCACCAATAATGTGTTAAATTTTACAGTCGAATAAGTCAGTCACCTGGTCAATCTGGACAGATTTTGCACCTGAAGTAGCTCCGTGTATCGTATCATATTGCCACACAACATCAACATTCATATTACCCAACAATTATCATTTCTATGTGACAAAAATACCAGATAAAATAAGAAATTCTTCATTTAATTAAATTGTTTTTTATAGTTTGTCCATAATTTCTATGGTTTATATAGAATAATTTTGTTATAGAGTGCCATGACAGAGTTGGGTGCCTTTTGGGGGCAAATATATTTCAGTCAGACAACTCACGTTTAAGAATGTTTATTGCAGCAGCAGAACATAGTTAGATTTCGGCGTCTAGGCTCCGACCTCATCACTCCTCACAGATTATGTTTACATAGAGATATTGAGGAATGATGGACAAACACCCTGGAACCCAGTCTGTATCTACGCCTCTACTGTTGCTCTACAATGATATTCAATTCCTTAAAGTGCACTGAACAGAATACAAAGAGACATTTCACAGGGGAGTTTACTGTACTGGAACTTTTTATCAGAAAAAATGCTCCTTAAGGACTTTTTCTTCATCAAACAGTCATATCAAGATGTTTTAAAGAACAAAATAATCCATATAGTGTCTTGCAACCAGAAAATGTTTAAATTGGATGTTATTCAGCAATCCAAGGACTATGGTAGTTATTGAAGGGCTTTCTGAAGACTCTTGATACGAATGTAATATAACATAATCCTACACACTTAGAAGGGGAGACTGAGTTATCAGCAATATCTAAACTCATCACTAGATGCCGCTAAATCCCACGCACTGGTCCTTTAAAGTTGGGTGCTATTCAATAATCCAAGAGCTATGGTGGCTATTGAAAGGCTTGCTGATGTTTAACTTTATTTCTTCCCATGGAGACACTTGTCTCACAGCCAAAACATTAGAAAATATTCACACAAGTCCACATAAAAACAACAGCATAACATAAAACCTGGAGTAGATTCAGCCATTACCTTCACCTACAGTTGGAACAAGATCACCATCACCACCCACCTAATGTTTTATGGAAAAGTATTTTTCTGATCTGACTCATCCTGAGCATTTAACAGTTTCATGGCATGAGGCACAAAATAATTTCTCACCCTGTTAAACATCACATGGGCCAATAAAATACCGTCGACCTGCAGCTGCTGTATCGAACTCAGTTAATGAGAAAAAAAGCTGTACTTATGCCAACTGAGTCAAACCGTAGGCAGATGCTGACTTCAGCAACAACAAAAAAAAAATACTTAACTTTATCTCTCGTACTTGTGTCAGACGAGATTTGGATCTGTCTCTAGTGTGTAGCCATGCATATTAAACCAGCTTATCATTACTGGTTTAAAATCATCAGACGTATTTACTTACATCATTTTCATATAAGACATCAAATAGCTGCAGGAAAATCCCTAACAGCACCCATCTAACCAGTGGGGTCAGGAGCCTTTGTTTTTGTCATGGATGTCAGAGCGGAGTGTCATAACACACGGCTTATGAGGGTGTGAGAGACGTGCCTGTCTGATGTTTTCGAGTGTCGTTACAACATTTACTGTTATTTACTGTAACCTCCAGGCACCAGCAGTAACAGACGGGTTTATGATTTTAAGTGATGCCTTCAGTTTTTAGTACGCGATCTTATTCACATTGAGCCTGTACATCCAAAAAAATAGTAGAATCTTTGACAACTTCTGGTGTGGCCTACTTAATAATTCTCCATAAAACAAAATGATTTTCTGTTGCTTGAGTGGACACTTAACTTTGCTGCTGTATCAGCTCCTCTGCTTGTTTACAACATGATGGAGTCTCAGTACTTTAAAGCAGAGCTTTTGAGCCCTTTGATTTCTCAGTGTGGCTAATGCTGCAGCCCCAGCGTGTGCCAATAAATGTTCAGCCTGCATGTGTGCAGCATTTACAGCAGTATTAGTTATCAATGATAAAATGTAAAGCCTGACAATAACTTTTAAAGGTGCAGTACACAACGTTCAGTCAACAGCTATTTGCTGTTTAAAGAAATCGTGGCATCTTGAGCAGAGAAATGAAGTCATGCTCCCTCTGGGCATGTTGCTATCTGATATCTGAATCTTCCTTGTTTATTCGCATGTGTACGTTAGTGTGTGTGTGTGTGTGTGTGTGTGTGTGTGTGTGTGTGTGTGTGTGTGTGTGTGTGTGAGTCCTCTCCCTCGGGGGCAGATCCTGGGAGGCCCAGTGCGGACATGTCCACCCCAACTTCTAAAAAACATGAGGTTTATTTCAAACATATTTCAAAATAAATTATGTACTTCAAGATTTATATTTAATAGAAGTTGACTCCACTTTTTAAATAATTAACATTTAAACACAAGATTCAAACTTTGTGATGGTGTAACTAAAGTTTTTACTGTAAAAAAAAAGGCACCACCATAAAACACCTGCTTTTAGAACAGAGTTTGGTTTAATAGTCTGTCCACAAAAACAGGCATGAGCAGAGTTTATATTAATATTAATAATTTACATAAACTGAGCTGACCTACCTTTTAATAATGAGACTTATAAGCAGCATAAAGTAACATAAGAAGTGGACCAAAAACTGACCTGTTTATTTATTTCTCTCAGCTCGTAGTAAAAAGTAATCAAAACAGACACAGCAGAGAGAGCAGCTCTGCTCTGCATCACATCCTGCTCCTCCGAAACTGAACTAAGTTTCTAAAAAAAATTTAAGTGTGAAATAAGCAGTGGTGGAAAAAGTACTGAAAATACTAAGTACTGTTACACTGCCAAAATATTACAAATTACAAGTAAAAGCGCTGGTGTTAGAAATGTGTTAAAAGTACAAAGTACTCGTCTCAAAAACTACTCAGAGTATTAGTTACTTTTAAGCGCTGATGTCACAGTCACCTCTTCAAAGTAGGCCTGCCAATAAGGACAGATTCAAATATGACAATATTTTTGATCAAATACCTGGATATTAATATTAGGGCTGCACAGTTAATAATAAAATAAGTTTTTAAATAACAATAATCCTTATGAACCAGTAATTGAAAATGCTAACAATCAACATATCATTAATAATTTATTAGATATAAAGCATGTTTTTCCTCATTTTTAATATTTTTCTGGGTTGTTTTTCTTGCATTTTTTTTTCTCATTTTAAGTCAAAATTGTCCTTATTCACCAAATGGCCCAGTGCAAATTTCTGCCACATCTATCGATTAAATATCCATGAATACATTTTTAATTGGTTAAATTCTTAATGGCAATACATCTAATCTAAATTAATGATTAATCATTAACATTCTTACTCCAAATGTGTGTTGCTGCAGCGTTTTCTTTTGTTTTTCATTTGTATGTCCTTGTTTCCCTGTTGCCTGTTTGTGATCAGATCACCCGTCTGGCTACTAAAATGTGGATGAAAGATTTGGATATTGATGAAAATTGTACTCAGTATTCAACTACCATTTAAAAGTAACTAAGTAGATTACAGCTTGGAATGCATACTTGAGCTCGAGTAAAAGTACAGACTTGAAAATCTACTCATAAAAGTACAAGCACCCCCCAAAAAAACGACTTAATTACAGTAATTTGAGTATTTGTAACTAGTTACTTCCACCACTGGAAATAACCATAGTTACAAAATCTTGACCAGTATTGGAGCAGTCCTGCAGTTTGATGGTTTGATCTGAGTTGGTGGTCTACTGTGACCTCTAGTGGCAGTGAATGTGGCTTATAGCCCCTTTAAGTAGGTAAAAACTTTAATTAAACTTTAAGAAACCTGTTGAATTTTTTGTAAATACTTAGATAACCGTGTATTTACTAAAACACTTGACAAAATACATAGTGGACCTTTTTCACAGCAGCCATTTTGATATGAAATAGTGCAAACACAGGTGGTACCAACGACACTGATTAAGGTTCTGTTTCATTCGGGTCAAACAGAATGAGGCTGCTGTTATTGTGTTTGTGTATTGGCTCACTGGAAAAGCCTCTGCTACACTAACAGGACCTTAATTAGTATCATTGGTAACACCTGTGCTTGCCCTACTATTTCATATCAATATGGCTGCCGGGGTCTGCTGGTCCTATGTCAATATATCCCGGTGAGCTGTATAGCATGCATTATTGAATAATTTCCACTGCGTCTGAATGCGTAAAGGAGGAGGAGGAGGAGGAGAAGGAGGAGGAGGAGGAGGAGGCAGAGCTGTCACTAAGACATTTTTATAGGCACCACAATCATCATCATTAGCCTACAAACGAAAACAAACAAATAACAGAAAACCGCAGCCTTCTCGGAATATTAAAAACAGGGAGGTTTCGGTTGCAGTGCCAACGCCACAGCTGTGCATTATTATACAGCAGTGTTGCAATGTGAGGTTTCAAAATAAAAGACTTTCTTTCTGGTCAATCAGCATGGCCGTTCCCATGCTGCATCTGCCTGAGGCTAAATTACTGGAGGAGAATCCATGTCTGAGGGTTAATGGGCTCATTTGCAGACTGGAAACCGAGCCATTCCTCTTTTCTACTCCCCCTTCCCTTTTTTCGGTTTGGTTTTTCTGTTGAGCAATTAATCTTCTAAATGGACAGAGTCTGGATCTCACTCATGCTGTCTGGTCCAGTTTCAGGGCTGCTTAATGGAAATAAATGTGTCTCTTTTTTTGCAAGGACTGTGTTTACTAAACAGATACAGACAGTCCTCTCTCCCTGCATGCTGAAATACAGCCTCATAAAGTCTGTGTGATTCATGTGGAAGACCTGGGCTGTACATTCAGAGAGCAATTTTATTCCCCGTTCCACCCGAGGAATAATATTAGATAAAGCTTCCTGGGAACAACAATAACACCACTTGTTATATTTCCTCTTTGCCTTTATCGAGGCAGCCAGATGCTGCTGGGAAACCAAACTGTATCATCACAGGCTGTAACCGAAGAACCTGAACATACAGCAAGAAGGAAACCTTATTACTTTCACTTTGGCTCGTACTTTGTCATTTCCCAAGAATTTCTCTTCATGACTCCACGGGAATGGATTTTATGTGACACCACACTCTATTTCTCTATTGTTTAAAGGGGAACTCATGAAGGTGTAGTCCCTGTTAATCATCACCCCCGACCCACCAGGAGTGTGTGGCGGCGCCTGCATGTGCGGAGACCCCGCCCTCCACCCGTACCTCTGTACTTTCTCATTATTTTGATGTGCTTGGATGCTTTATCAACCCAAAATGGTGGTATTTGACCTCCTGGGAATGTGACTCAACAATCAGCTATCTTTACGGTGTGTTTACAAACATCAACTGACAAATCCTACTTATTGTACCTTTAAGTCACTGCTAATCACATTATGTGCTGCTAAAAAAAAAAAAAAAAAGGGTTCCACCTGCTCAGAATTTACAGCCAAAGTCATGTTCTCGCCACCATTAAACCTGATAACAAGAGCCTACAGTTTGTTAGCTTGTCTG
This sequence comes from Lutjanus campechanus, assembly GCA_027495735.1. Classification (NCBI taxonomy): domain Eukaryota; kingdom Metazoa; phylum Chordata; class Actinopteri; order Lutjaniformes; family Lutjanidae; genus Lutjanus; species Lutjanus campechanus. The sequence continues at coordinate 12,520 of JAJHUR010130109.1, read as the reverse complement.
AGGCTTTACTGTGTTAAATCCTGAAGTCATCACGCTAATGTTTAACATCTACTGTCTAACCATGCTAGTTTAGCATGTTAGCATGCTAACGTTTGCCAATTAGGACTAAAAACAAAGTGCTGCTGAGGATGATAATATCATTAGTTTTTCTGATGATTGGACCAGATAAAAACTTGTGAAACCATCCCGACATGGGGCATTAATGTTTGTACCAAATTGCTCGGTAATCAACCCACAAGAGTGCTGCAGGAGTGACTCCTAAAACCTTGAAATGAGTTTGCATATTTAGCACTTAATGACACCGAACATTACTCACTCAGTGGTGGTAACGCTGAGTCACGTAACTGTGGTACAGTTTGTTTAAAGTCTCATGTTAGCTTTTTATTTCTGGCGATTGCATTTAGGCTTAAAAAAATCATTCAAGTGGTGTTCATTCGTGAGTATTAGATTTACTAACTGACGCTAGTACCAATAACAGTACCCTTAAAGTGATACAGATACCAATAGAGTACTTCATTTGATACTTTTTCTTGATACTTGGTCGCTGCTGCAGTAGCAGGCCAATCACACGTCACGTTAAATCAAAGAATGATTGTGGTGATTGGCTGTGAGCAAAACCATAAAAGTAGTTATTTTTTCTTGGCGGGCACATAAAGGATCAATCGCAGGTATCATTTGACTGTAGAAGCTTTGCTAGTACTTGGTACTGGGTTGTTTCGGTCGATATCTTAAAGGTATCGAGTACAGATAGCCAGCTCTAGTCAACCCTGCAGTACTCTATAGCTGTTGAGGTATTTCACTCAAAACCCCACCTCATGGTGGCACTAGTGGAAACATCAGGTGATCTTCACAGTCATTATAAAACATCCTCTGGGGACTATGAAGGTCTATTTCATTTCATGGCATTTAATCATTATTGGGTGGTGATACTCTGACTTTACCTGTTTTTTGGCTTTGAAGTATCATTTCTTTCGGATTCATCCTCTGGGGACCATGAATGGCAGACAGGGATATTTCATTCAGGACCGTGCCATTCTTAGACATATGCCACCAGTGTGGGTGAAAAAGACTCAATGTCTGGAGTTGGACCTTATCCTTATATCTAAACATCTTAACACGTACTACACATCTCCTTTTAACCCCATTCTGTGAAGTGAACCGTGACAAATATCTCTGTTTGCCATAAGTAGATAAATGGGGTTGAATTATTCTTCCAGTTTCCTAAATCCTCCGTTCAGTTCTGCAGATGTCCAGTAAGACTTGAACCCTTTATTCCCCCCTTCTCCCTTCTTCTCCCTCCCTCACTTGGAAAGCCCTGTTCATATCGCCATGTTTACTGCATGTTGACATGGAAAATATTTTAGGGTGAAATAGTAATGATTCATATATACACACACTCTCACTGCGCTCTGTGTTTGTCTTTAAACTTCACTTTTCCCCAAATCGTGTATATAAGCCATGTTTAGGAAGGGGAGATCACTCACTGCCTTATTCTCTGGAGTCTTGGATGCACTATTTTACAGACGGAGCTGCAGAATTTTTAATTTTTTTTTATTCTGTCATGGAGAACTTGAATGGGATTTGGGCAAACTGGGACTTTTCCTGCGGATTAAGACTCTGTGACATTGGTGATGGCAACTTGGCAGGTGTCTGAGGATTTGGGCATTGTCAAAAGTTACACTGTTAAGCAATGTTATCAGGATTTCTGGCACTTCAATAGCACAAACACTGTCAAAAATGTGGGAATTTTCAAAGTAAGAGCACTTCATGTGTGTTCTGCAAGCAGCACCTGCATGCAAGCTGTGATCTGAGAAATTGTGCGGATTCTGGCATTTTCCATTGACCTCTAAAGAGCACAAAAAAGGGGGAAAAAGGTTGTTCAATAACTTCCAGACTAAGGGCAAGGTATTTCATTCCTTTCATCACCTGCGTGTGTCTGGAGTGTGCGTGGGTGTTTACACATAACAGCGAGCTGGTAAAGCAGAGCCGGAGCACTGGGCATGACGACATGTCTCCAGGCTTGACGTTCTCTGCTACCGTTTACTAAACAGCTTTGATAGGACTTGGACTGTTTTAGTAAATACAGAAGGTGCGTGTGTGTGTGTTTTGGGTTGATTTGGTACCAGGACAGTTAGCTTTCCGTTCAGGGAGCAGTTATCCAGAGTGAAGCGGTGTATCTCCTCACTTCAAGCGGAATAAAACAGATTTACTAAGCTGTCAGACTTTACAAACTCTTTATCCACCGCACAGTGATGTGTGAAATCTTTTTTACTGCCGCTATAATCAGGACAGCTCTTACAAACACAAATCGCTCATGCATAGCAGCTCTGGTATAATCGCTCTCTGTCTGAGTTTATATTATAAACACCACACACTTGTATGGCCCTGCACTGCACTGCACAAACACACACACAGACACACACACCAACAGTACAAGTGTGTGTGGGTGCGTTCCGTTAGTTCGACAGGTGTGTGGAAGCCTGCCACGAGCCAGGCGGCAGGTGGAGATGAGGATTTATAGATTTTAATCGTATCACTCTGTTGAGCAATAATTCTACTGCCTGAGGCAAGGAAGGTCCATAGCTACAGTGACATGTGATTGATGGATGCTGTGCTGGGTATCCCTGAATCATAGACGCACACAAGTGTCCTCCAAAATACACACAATGCAATGTTTAATCGCTCGGGCTCCAATATATCACAGCTTGATTGTGAAACTGATTGCACTTTAAGGTAATGAAAGCAGAAAACTAATATAGGATTCAAGTGTTACGCTGTAAAATGTTTATTGTTGAATTAGCGTTAACGTACTGGCAGCAATTATCCAGCAGTTCCTGTATTTCATTCCACAGTAAAAATTATTGTGGGAATTAGCTGACTGTATAATGAAGTACAGTATTGTGGTGATGTGAAAATGTGTGTAACTGCTGTATAACCTACTGTATTTATTACAATAAACTACTGTTTTTTAGTTATTTATGTAAAATAAGAAAAAGGACATTGAAGACTTAACGGTTGCACTTTATTTTACAGTGCATTAATAAAACAAAACAAGCCGTGCTTTGTATGAAATTAGATAACAAACTAGAAATAATATTAGACCCTCATTAGACTTTATTATATGGTAATTAGGGACACATTACAGCAGAACTGTACTGTAAACTACAGTGAAATGTGTCCCTAATTACCCTGTTAAAGTCAAATAATTGTCTAATAAAGGGTACAACTACTGTGCAATAAAGAACCAGTTTGTTTGATTTGATACAAAGTGTAGTTTGTTATGTCTTATTAGTGCACCGTTGTGTGTGTGTGGTGTCTAATTAGGGTGTAGACGTGTTTTTCACTGATTAATTTTATTTCTAGTCTTCTATTTTCTATTATATCTAGTTTTTCTAGTTTCTTAAATCCAATAAATCACAAACTAAATGTAACTAAAGCGAGTTTAGTGAGGCATATTAATGGGCCATGCATGATATGGCAGCAATAACGGACATATGGTGCCATCGGTTGGAATCCTGAAGACTGGTACAACCAGTAAGATTTGTCACAGTTGATCATAAATACACCAGAAACATAATTGATCGTAGGGTCTCAGTTCCAGGATGCCAAATCCCAGTGTTTTGAGTTAGGAACACATCCCGAGCACAACAAAAATAAGGAAATACAGACAACATACACTGATTGAAAGGATTATAACAACAAAATACACTCCAATCAAGGACAGTCTTTCATTTGAAGGTTGAAGTTTGTGGCTGTTTATTCTCTGTTGGGGGGGGGGGAGCAGATGAGAAGAAATGACAGAGGAAAAAAAGTGTAATAATTGGATGTTAGACAAGTGTGTGATCTGTGAATGTATAAAGTGTCCAAATAAAGAATATATTCAGTACAAAATACGAGCAGCAGACAGGGGGAAGTTCCAAACTATCTGTGTTTTGAGTCTCCATGGACTTAAGGTGAGACAAATCCCTCAGGTTTTACCGTTTCTTATCAGGAGAGCTCCATCTGGAGCAGCACATTTCTCCCTCTGACCTTGTCATCACCATCCACCGGTGTGATTAACAGCTGCAAATTTGCATCAATTTGAAACTGTCTGAAATAAGACAGCAGAAGGTGATGCCTGCTGTTAATGAAGCCTCCGAGACAAAAGCTCTGTAATGTTTCTGTTGGCAGAAAAATGAGCTCGTGCTGGATCGACAAGGCGAAAGGCCACCCTCGTTCCTGATGCCACATCTTTCACCTGCCAACTCAAAGTCTGCACAAGATATATAGAAGGAAAAAGACAAACTAATTGACGGCGCAGACTAGTCAAAGTGCCAAGACGCTTCTGGGATAGAAATGTGACACGTTGGGACAGTGAGATTTACTGTACTTTTCTCTTTTGTCTCTTCTCCGCTTATCTCCCGCTTCTTTCTCCCTGAAAAAAAAAAATCTGCTCTGTAATATCTGCAGAAAAAAGATCATCTATTTGCATGTGGATTTGGCACAGTCATGATTCATGAATGAGCTCTGAGGTTTATGGCACATTATGTGAGGCAGGACATTCCGCACAGTTAAATCAGATATACTCGCCAGTCTGACACGACTAATAAAGCAGGACTTTATGAGCCGTCCAAACGCAACCTCATCACTTGTTTTGAAATCAGTTATGCAAATTCTGACAGGTTTGACCCCCTAACCTTCAACCACTAATACACTTTGTCAATTGTGCCAGGATGTTAAATTCCACTTGATCTGAGTTTGAAGTGTGTGTTCTGGCTTTCTTTCACTCTGTGTTTTGTGTAAATGACTGTCATGCTGCCTGTGTTTCAGGGTAAATAAAGGCCTAAGGGTGACACCGATCAAAGAGTGTGTGTGTGTGTGTGTTCATTTAAGCATATGTGCAGGACAAGAGAATCAAATGATAAGATTTTATTAACAGTCAACCGACCAATATAGAAAATAGTTATTACTAATTTAATATTTTATTAATGATCAAGTAATGCCCACATTTGCAGTTTAGTTGGGGGAATCATGAACTCATTAAAATGTGTTCAAGTATTGAAATATGAAATATAATCTATGATACTATATTACAAAATGGATAAAAGTTGTATCAAGATATAAAACAGATGGCAACATATTATCACTTTCATCCAGATTCAGATTAGGGCTGAAACTAACTTTTTTTTTCATTAAAAATTATTTTCATGTTTAATAATTTAATCATTTAGTCACTGACATGTCAAAAAAAATGCTCCTCACAATTTTACAGAGCCCAAAGTTTTGTCCTCAGATTGTTTCTTTTGTCCAACCAGCAGTCCAAAACCCAAACACTTTTCATTTACTGTCATAAATGATGAAGTAAATCAGCAAATCCTCACATTTATGAAGCTGCAGCCTACAAATATTTGACATTGACACCTTTATGTAAAGTTTCTTTTTGGTGTTTTCTGTGTCTCAGTACTTTTATTTTTATTGTTTTACTCTACATTGTAAATGAGGTCTCTGCCTCAATGTATTTCTGAGTTAAAATAAAGGTTGAATAAAGTAAAAGTTGATTTTTTTTTTGCTCGAAAAATGACCGAAACCATTAATTGATTATCAGCATAGTTGGCAACTAATTTTCCTTTGACTGACTAATTGACTAATTGTTGTAGCTCTAGTTCAGATTCTTGTGCAGCTGACGTCTTGTGCAAATTACTGTTCCACATCTTTACTACAGTTTTGTATTCTTTATATTTATACTATCTTTATGCACACTACTGTACACATCACTGTATCCATTTTTCCCTTCCAAGTACCTTTTTTATGAACGACAATCACAGAAGAAAGCAGACTATGAATTCCTTTGCACTGTGTAAACTTGTTTCTCCTCAATGAAGTGTTTACCTTGGACTTGATACACACCTTTTGCCTGTACAGAATCTTATTGGTTAGCTTTTTTAGACTTTCAACTGACTATGATGTTGAATAACTTCTGATTATAGTGCTGAAATTCATCCTTGCCTTCTACAGAGGATAATTCTGAATGAACACGTTGAGATCTGTGTTTATCTAGCAGTTAATCCACGCTTCAGCATCTTTTATAGATTTTACAGTTGTTCCCTCTCTTGTAATAAAGCTGCTTGCACCCAGTCAGCAGTATCTGTGTATAGATGGTGTGACGGAGAGAGGAGGGAATTCAGTGTTTAGTGTAGCGAGGAGGGACAGCATGGGAATGTGGATTTTTTTACCGTTTAGAAGGAGCAGTTAACTATCCATCACACAGGGATCAGGTTACATTGACATGCAGGTTCTACACTACTGGTCATCGCTTTTTCTGACAGGGCTGTTTTCTGTCAGTGAGGGCTTTACTGTCTCTTTTTTTCGGGGGAGGGGGGTGAAGATTTTGAGAGACATCACACAAGCTTATTCATTATTCTTCACAGAAATAAAATGAAAAATGCAACTGAACTCTAAAACCTTTTTATTCATATCAAAAACACAACAGACATAGCATATACCATACATTAGGAATCCAGTTTATACAATAACAGTTGTACCAGCAAACCAGCAATATAAATGTATAACATTACACAACACATTGACATATTTACAAAGTACAATTACCACTATCAGACTCCAAGACTAGTACTACTACAAAAACCATGAAAGAAAGTCTACCTTTCACCTTTTGTTGAATCTCACAGAGCAGTCTTTACACACACACTCAGTTGACAATGCCGTTATTTTAATGCTCCTCTAAATGTGCTGTCGGAGCGTTGTTGTACGAGTGATACCATCAAAGAATCACAGATAGCGCGGCGTGGAATGGCCTGATGTCAGCAGATCAGATTAATAATGAGTCAGATCTGATAGAGGCTAGCTTAAGGTAGAATAAAAGCTGACTGAGGATCTGATAGCGAGGCTGACGGCGGTTTCAGGGAGTGACACTCGTCGTCCGTCGAGGCTGACTCAGCCGTTCCTGTGGGAATCAAAGCCTTTTTACTCTGCTGTCACACGCTATAGTGATCTCAACTGTCTCTGTCAGCGCAAACATACATACTGTGTGTGTGTGTGTGTGTGTGTGTGTATTGTCTTTCACAACAGAATCTCTCTATAACAAAAGTGACCAGACAGGTAAAAAGATTCTGGCAAGAGTCTTTTCAAACTAAACCTTCCCCCTTTAAAGGGATATTTCAGATTATTTGAAGTGGCGTCGTATGAAGGTCTTAAGGATATTCAGTGTATTACCTACAGTTGATGGCAGTTGGTATAACCCTGGTTTGGAGAAACAGCAGAAGTACCAGTGTAGGAAGCTCAGCAATGTCCTGCTGTGGACAAGGCCAGACACTTAAAAAAGGCCAACCTCAGAAAATCAATATCAGTTTAAGTGTACACTATATTTTCCACAGCTTTACTTTGCTGTCAGACAGCCTATTCTGATGGAAAACTTCAGTCATATGAGCCAAGTATTGCTCTCTCCAAACCAACCAAACTCTATACAGAAAATCAGTCATTTTTGCCTCACAGAACACAAGAGTTGTTGTCTGCTGCTGCCTCAATCTTTTACCTTGTTTGTGTTAGTATGTGACTTTTGTGTTTTAGAAAAGATTGTTCAGATTCAGTGAAGTCACACAGAAACACAAACAAACTAAAGGATAGAAGAAGCAGTAGACGAACGATTCTGTGTTCTGTGAGGTGTTCTGTGTTCTATGGAGTTTGGTTGGTTTGGAGAGAGTGATCTTTGGCTTCTAAATCGTCAGTTTCCCACTGAAAAGGCTGTCTGACAGCAGAGTAAAGCAGTGAAAATATTCTAAATATAGCATGGAAATTAAACTGATTTTGGGTGGATCTTTCTAAAGTGGCTACAGTACCTTTTGTTGTTGACTCTGTCCACAACAGTTCATTACTTAGCTTCTGTGCTGGTGCCTCTCCTTCCCAAAATTGGGTGCATGCTGACCACCAACTACTGCACAGTAGCTAATACACTGACTATCAATTAGTACTTTATACAGTCCCACTTCAAATAATCCAAACTATCCCTTTAGTGTCTTATTAAACCTCTGTTCCCTCACGATGGTAGATGATTCCTGTCGAGCCGAGTGTAGGGTAGAAATGCCCACTGGACCCGCTGTACTGGCTGAGGATGGGGCTGCTGTAGCCTAGAGAAGAGTGGGTAGGTGAAGAGGAGAGCACAGGGGGACCCGGCACTTGCGGCACCCACTCTGGGCCGCCTGAGTTGGGGGAGTAGCTGCTAAAGCTCCCAGGTTGCGTGGGTCTATGAGGCCCGTCTAAAGGAAGGTTGATCTGCAGTGGCCTGCTCAGCCCGTCGCCTCCCACCTCGTTGGCCGCTCCGGCCGTCACCCCAGACATCTCAGACAGGAAGCTGCTCAGACAAGGAGTGGGACCTGACGATGAAGGGGAGGGGATCCTGTCCGCAGTGGGGGAGATATTCAGGCCAGCGCTGCCGGAGTGTTTGGGGCTGCCCCTCTCGCTGTCGCCTGACTCTGGAGCCCCTGAGTTGCCATCACCACCGGGCAGGGACTCGGATTTCCTCTTTCTTTTGCGGCGGAAGTTCCCGTTGTCAAACATCTTTTCACAGTTCGGATCAAGCGTCCAGTAGTTGCCCTTGCCTGTGACATAAGAATGTAAAGTTGGTGAGGTTCAATTTGATTTTGAAAATGAGAGAACAGCTTTTAAAAAACACTAACACATTCATGAAGAAATAAAATGAAACTGTAAATGGAAATTAGGTGAATTAATCAAATATATATAGTTAAAATAGAGTCAAAAAACAGTCAGAAAACAGACAAATATTACCTGGATCATCCTCGTCTCTTGGCACTTTCTTGAAGCAGTCATTGAGCGACAGATTGTGTCTGATGGAGTTCTGCCAGCCCGCTTTACTCTTGTTGTAAAAAGGGAAGTTGTCAGCGACGTACTGGTAAATTTGACTCAAGGTTAGCCTCCTGTCCGGTGCTCCGTGGATAGCCATGGCGATGAGAGCGGAGTAAGAATACGGCGGCCTGACCAGCTTCATCAGGTCCTCTTGCGAGGGCAGAGAGAACCAGCTCAGCTCCCCTCCCGGACCCCCAGCTCCAGCGGGGCCCAGGTAAGGCCTCTGCATGCCGTAGTGCTGAGGGACGAAGGGAGGGCCGGGGTTGCCGGGCGGGCCGGTGGCAGCCAGGTACGGCGGCGTGTTGATGCTGGAGCCGTTGAACCACAGGTAAGGGTTCGGGGAGGAGGTGGTGTAGTCGCTCAGGTCGTAGGAGGTTGGCGTGGTGCGCTGAGGGCTCGGCAGCGAGGGAGGAGGGTAGTAACAGTCGCTGTACATACTGAGCTCGGGCGGCTCCTGACCAAGGCTGGGGAACTGTGGGCCGCAGCGAGGAGGAGACTGGCCCTGGGCCTCAAAAGAAGACATGTTAAAATTTCCTCTCACCTCTCAGAGTCTCTTCTCAACTGTTTGTCTTTAGTTGTCCTTCCTTTTTATGTCAAACTCTTCTCACAGCGATTTGAAAGTCCTTTTCTCCTTCAGACCTTTGCAGGTATTTGAATGTGAGCTGATCCAAATGATGGTCTCTCTACGCCTCCAAGTTGCACATGACTCCTCTCCACCCTCTTTCTTGTCTGTTTGCCCTTGGTTTGTCAAGATGTCACTTGTCACACCTGCTTTATCTGTTTCCCTAGAAACGCCCCCAGTCTTGTTTGATTGGTTGTTTTCTCAGGTGAGTCCCCTGTTCTTGCTTTCTCTGTTTTTTTTTTTCCTGCTGTCAGCTAGTTCAGTTGCTCCAGGGGTTTTGTTCACCCTCAATTAAATAATTTTCCACTCAAGCTGTTATTCCAACATTAATTGAGTTCAGTCATCTGTAATTTTTTGATGATTATGATGCAAATTTAAACAGACATAAATAATACTGTTGGGCCTATTTTTATTATAAATTTTGTTTCTTTTTTTCCCTCCTGCATGCTGCTCTTGCTCTCATGGAAGGCTTTGTTAAAGATTAATAGTCTTCCCCTATAATAGCAAGAAAGACAATTTTGTGAACACCCTGGCTAATGTCTTCTTATCTAATTATTCTGGATATATCTAATATTTAATGGTACATTTATATTTACTTACATTAATATTTTCTTTAAAGTTTAGGCCACATTTATAAGCATATGCTATAAATACAGATTGATAAACATGATGATTAAAACTATATTGTAATGTTCTCTTTAAACCATTTTTAGCAGTAGAAATAATAGAAGAAGAAGAATAGAAGATAGAGTAATAGAAGTAAAACAATACTTGTATGACATTTAAGTGATAAGTTATACTTTAATTTGGAATATGTAATTTGATATTATTTAGACATTTCAAATGCGACTGTAGGGGATTTAGGCCATTTCCTTTCAAGTATATACAATTCTTGCCCCAGACAGTTGCAGGTTATTATTTATTAAGTTTATAGAATAATAGTTTTATAGTTTTGTATGAAAATTATCCTGAAAATCGTTTTCCCTTAAATAAGCGCGAGAAGTTCATGCCTAGAAGGGAACCCTAGATTTGTAAAACCCTCGCGAGATTTGTAAGCGTCGTTTATTTGTTTGTACACTGTTGTTCAAACCGATCGTGTTTTATAATATTAAAATGCTGTGGTTAATATCTGTTTAGGTTTCAGGAAAAAAACACATAGTTAGGGTTGAGAAAGCACGTGGTTTGGTTTAATGTAATCACTCTCGCGAGATCTTTCGTAGCTCTGAGGTTGCCCTCTAAACACAGGCGCACGAGAACTTGTTATTTCAAGCTAACTCGCTAAAGAAAAGCTTTTTATCGTAAGTTATGCACATTTTTACGTAAGATATCACCCCTTGGCTCCATTAACTGCTGTTTTAGCAGATACCATTGCTCCTCTTCATAAATGACAACCAGCCACAATCTTAATTTTAGAAGAACCTGCCATGCTAACTTTTTCGGTATGACTGTGCTAACGTTAGACTAGCGTCGTAAGCTAGCAGTTAACTACCTTTGCTCGCATGACAACCGAACGGCAGAAACTGGCGTCTTGTTGGCGTTAGCTCAAGTTAGTTTATTTTTTAGCGGACAAGTTTCTTTGTTAATACTGACAGCTGATAAAAGCCATATGCCGGTTTGTATTTGTTAGATGACCGATACTTCTTCGCTTCCCGAGCTTCTGGAGAACAGCAACGAGGACGTGTTGGAGCTGAACAAGAATTTGGAAAGACTGATAGAAGATGTTGAAGACATGTCAGGTATTTGAACTGTAGCCAGGCTTTATTTGTTCTAACAGTATTTGCTGTCAGGTTGTGTGTGGTAATTACCTGACATAATTAATCCATCAGATAAGTTAACTCACTTTTAATCCATCTTTATTTGTCGTGTCCACCTGTAGTGAAGCTGACTTGGATGGCTTATGACATGGTGGCAGTCCGGACCAGTCCCGAGCTGGGAGCCTCTCTGCTGAAACTGGAAGAAGCTTATCAGAGATGCAGAGCTGCTGTCTGTGGAGACCAAAGACAGGAGCCAGAGATGGACAAATGTCCTGGTCCTGCTGCCACAACTCTGACTCAGATATGATGTAGTTATTAGTTTCCAGTTCACATGAATGCTGCATTCACGTTACCTTAATGTTCACGTTAATATCGCAATTGCTACAGAACTCTTTTTGATAAGGGGAAGCAGGTATTTGGACTCGTTTCTGCTCTTGTCCCATGTAAACAGGATGTTTTATTCAGTAATGGACAGCTCTTTGATTGCTGTAATTTGATGCATGCATGACCTGCAAATTTTGTTTGTTGTGTAGGTGGTAAAGTGTATGTTTAGTTCCTTAAATTGAACAATAAAAAAGTAAAATGAGAATGTGTTCTGTTTGGTGATTATTTTTTATTGTTTTACACAGACACAAAAAAAACAATGGTGATCTATTGAGTGGCTGGTTAAATTTGACAAAACAGTTGGCTGGTGGACAAAACGGTTGATTTTGCATCCTGGTCGAAATGTTACACACACACATTCAGAACTGCACTTTTAAAAGATCTGTGTTTGGAATATAATTGTTGTTGACAGCGCCTGTTTTGTTTTTCTGTAATTAGTTTCCAGATGGAGAACACACAGAGAGGCACAGAACAAGCTACCTCAACTGCCTGCGTTGACCTGGAAAACATACTGAAAGGGCTGGACTCCTTGTCTAACTGCATGGATCAACTGGCACGTAAGTATGACTGTTGATCCTCATCCACTCCCTCCGCACCTCCAAAATGTCAGTAGGCATCAATTATGCCAGTAAGATGAAGTTGATGATCGATTTGCAAATATGCAAAGCGCTTGATGCAACTGTTATACTAGATCTGAAACGTGATAGCCAAAAGTGGATTACAGTACACCAACTGCTGCACAACTTAGCCTTGCTTGTGGATGTCAGGAGTGCAGACGTACATGATGCTACATGATGTCTGTCAGATCGAAGATATGAGTAACGGAAGGATTTCACACATGGTTGTCCGTCAGACCATTTGATGTGAGGTATGATGTTGCAACTTTTTTTTTTTTTTTTTT
>JAJHUR010130106.1:5213-18889 GCA_027495735.1 Lutjanus campechanus | reverse complement strand
GTACCACGTGATTACACGCACCCAATACGGTCCCTTGTTGTCGTAGAGGCACCATTCAAGGACCCTCGGAAAGCAGAGAATCTCGCGATTCAGATGCAGTTTACAGCTCGTCGCTATCATAAACCGTTCAGATGTTATTCAATGTTTTGTGAAACATGTGAAAGCGTTGCACCGATGCAACGCTCGTCTTTTAAGTAAAAATACTATATCGCGATATATATCGTTATCGGGATATAAAATTACCTATATCGTGATGTAAATTTTTGTCCATATCGCACAGCACTACTTATCAGCATTGTGGATAATGTGTACTTACAAATAAAGTCACTTTTTTTTTTTTTTTTTTTTTTTGGGGGGGGGGCACATTCTGTCTTTGTTGTTATTCTTAAGCCGTAGCTTCTGCCTACACCTTTTTCACACTGCAGAAGTGTTTAGGTTGTGTTAAAGTACTTTAGCGATTTGCACTTTTTTAGTGTCTGCTATTTTCTTCTATAACCTATGCATTTAATTATATGAATTTGTAGATTAATGCATGATGTTTTTATTTCTATTTGCAGACTGAAATAAAATAAATTCAAATTCAAGTTATTAACTTGATCCTCAAATACTTCTCATCTCCTGCCCCTGCCTGAACCCATCGTGTCCTCATTGTCCTCGCAGGACATGGAATCAGGGATGTGTGTGATTAGTCGACTACACGATTAAACGTCACCATCCTTGATGCTGCTGCTAGCACTGCTAACGTTAGCCACACTGTTTGGCAGGCTGACAGCTAACATCAGCTCCGGGTTGTTATGTTTTGTAGGTTAATGTGTAATGTTTGTATTGCACAGCGCAAAGTGGCACACATTTCACCGGCATTTAAAATACAATTGTAGATTGTGATTAACGGCTTCAAATCTTAACAATATTTTTGCAGATAGTGTTTAACATGATCAATTACTAAATTGTTCTCACTTTTAACTGCTTGCTGAGTGTTTTCTTACTGTTAGACTAGTCATCTAGTCTAGTCTACATCCCATAAGACCACTAACTGAGCTAACTTGCTAATGGCAGCTACAGCACTGTTAGCAGCTAATCCTAACCCTGGAAAAAAAAGGTCTTTGTTGCAACAATTGCCTGGGCATGATGGCAAGGTCCAGCTCCAAAATGGAACTTAAGGTGTTTTTAGTTTTCTGTGACTGAAGACTCTTGGCAATGACTATGTTGACTATTAGGGGACAGCCCGAGGACAGAGTATGAATCCCGTGTTCTTGCACACTTTGGGCTTTCGCTTGGAGTTTTGTCTGAGATTCCATATGTGGCAGCAAACCACTCATTGATCCTCAACCCAGCACATTTGATCCCTTGTTCAGACCACTCACTTCATATTTTCATTGTTTAATCTAAGTAAATGCTTTAACCGTTATGTGCTTGTTAATCAGTTAATTGTGCTCCACCAGCACACGCACAGCTGTTCCACCAGTGCACCCAAACAGCTGTTTAGTATATTTCAAGAAAGTAAACTAGTTCCACTTATTTTCTAAATATATTGTAATATGTTATGAATATTTAAAAAACATTTTCCTGTCATCCAGTTTTATATTTTCTGGCAGATGGTTTGGATGGGCATTTTCAGGAATCCCATTTCTCAGGAATAAATCCTACTATTCACAAATTTTAGGTAGACTTAAACCTGATTAATGCTTTCTGCATCCACTTGAGTTTGTTAATTTTGTCATCTGCCCATGTCTGCCTTGATCATGCGGAACCTTTGCAGATGTCCCTGTGCCGTCCCAACATTTTTGATTGTCCAGACTGTTGGCACAAGTGCTTGGATCGCACATGTGCTAGAAAAGTAAAAAAGAACACTTGATTCAAAGATATGAGGTGGGAGGAGATGTGTTGCTGTCCACATCATGTCATTCAGCCAAGACCAACAAAATAGTTCTTGCTGTCATGAGGCTGCCATCTTGTTTTCTAGTGCGCATGTGTGGAACGCTTCTGCAGATACCCAAATGTTGGGCATATAGCTTGCACATGGACGGTGGACATGCATGCACTTCTAAACAACTTTAAAATGTTTGTAAGATTTTGTTGGTCAAAGGTCATTGTGACCTCATGACCTTGCATTTTCGTGAACGTGATATTTCAGGAATGCTTTGAGCAAATTTATTCAAACTTGTTACAAATATCCATTTGGACTTAAGGATGAACTGACTAGATTTTAGAGGTCAAAGGTCAAGTTCACTGTGACCTCACAAGACACACTTTTGGCCATAACTCAAGAATTCATACTAATAATGACAAAATTTCACACAAATATCTAATAAGATAAAGCTTCTCTCTTGGTCCTCTGTACTCTTCTGTAAAAATAGACTAAGTGAAGACATCATGTTCCTCACTGAGAGATGGAATGAGACATGTCATTATAGTGATAACTTCCATTTCACAAAAAAATACACTTAGTGCCTTTTGTTAAGCTGGTAATTTGAGTTAATGTTTCTGGATACTCGTGCAATAAAAAAAAAAAAAAATGCTGTTGTGATCACAACCATCCCTCAAAATATGACTGCAAACAGTTTGATAGGGGCAAAAGAACAAACTGCCTGATTTTAGTTGTCTTTTCTGTCCAGGTGGAGGTTTCAGTGTCCGTCCCCGTTTCCAAGCAGATAATCACTGGATGAGGAGAGGGAGGCCTACCTTCAGGACTCACCCGTACCCCCCTCAGCTTCCCCACGTGACACCCAGACACCCTGAGTATGGATGGTGAGCTGCAGACACAGTAAGCCATTACAGCCGGGGCACAGGGAGTGATTTCCAAGAAGAAATGATTCACATACGATGAGTCATTGCCGGTACTGAGAAAACTTGTTAGGAAATAAAGCAGATAAGGGGAACGGAGGTTAAGTGAATTTGAAGTCACTGTTTCTGGGTGTTAATGAAATTCTCTTAATGGAGGCTGGTCAGACACAAAGTGACATAGTATACCTGCATTAACTACTCTGATCAGTGCTTGTAGATGTTCCCAATCTAATCTCATTTAGGTTTTTTGATGGAATTTTTACATGATGTTTATTGACACAAGAATGGTGATAATAAAAATATGTTGTGCTCCCTGTCTGTGCTGCGTTAGTGAAAAGACATGCACTAACCATGTTTTTTCTTTCACTTCATCCCCACAACTTTCATCCTATCATCCGTACAGAGGGGTTCATGTCTACCAAATCTAATCCACTGCTCTTCTCATCTAATGCCTTGATCTTTAGCCTCAGGCAGTCGGCCACCCACAGGTACACAGTGTTCACACTGTGAACACACACAGTCCAGCTAGTCAGCATTTGACCCAGAAATACGGACCATGTGCTTTTCACCGATACTCACGAGTCAAATCGAAACTTTTGTGTTTGCGTGTTGGCAGTTTTGCACATTTTTTATGAACAGAGATGAAGAGTGCAGAATGGTTGAGTTGATTTCAGACATTTTCAGTGGGCTACCCTACAACCTTTATATGAATGAGGACCACACATCTGAAAACAATATCTGTGGTAAGTGCTCTGTTTATATTTCTGTTCAATTTCTTGTTCTTGAGTCAGCCTTAGTGGTTGTATAATGAAGTGGCACTTAAGAAGCCCTAAAGTTTTATATTAATTACACAAATATTGTAGAAAACATTTGAAATGAGGTGGACTGCTGCAGGTGGACAGAGGGTGCATGACGGTCGACACGCTAATGAAGCAGGTTCAACATACTCACGGTATCCGTTGGTTTTCTGGCTTCACTAAATCTAATAAAAGATATCATGTCAAACGGTCACAAAAAGCTGGTTATCAACTCTGTAGATCAGGCCAGGGTTTCCCACTTTAGACATGAGTGCATTCACATAAATGCAGCCACATTTGTTGCATTTCGCCAGCATGCAACATGGACAAGTCTGCTGGCAGCAGAGCAGCATATTTTACAAAGAAGAGCAAACTATAATGTTGAATATATGAAGAAGTCTGCTCTAATAACCTTCATAATCCAGACTGAAAGAAACACAGCTGCAGTTTACAAATGCAGGAAGGACAGCTGGCAAAAAAATAAATAATTGCTTACTGTGTGAATGATGATGTTCTACGTCGTAGGACTGAAAAGCCTGATTTAATCCTAAAGTAGTTACCTCACTAACCACAAATCTTGCTTCATAGTACAAGCCCCAGGCTTTGCCTCTCCACAGCCTAAAGTTCCACCAAAACAAGCCCCTTCACCCAGTCACTATTCTGCAGGGGCACCATCGCTGCATCCTGGCTGTAGCACCGCCCAAGATGATTGTGATTGGTTTGAAGTGATAGTCCTCAAACTTTTTCTGGTATGCTCCCCTTCAGAAATCATAGAAAATTGATGCCCCCCACCCTACAGTTTTCCATCACTATTGAACAATAACAGGTGAAGCAGAATCCAAGATAAATTTTAGTGAAATAAAGGTCAGAGCGATAGCATCAACAAACTCTTTTTTTGTTTGTTTTTCCTACATAAATCACACACATTCAACCTAGTTTCACTGTTTTCCCCCTGGTCATCCACATCCCCCCCTGCCGTGCCTCAATGCCCCGCCAGGGGGGCCCACCCCACAGTTTGAGAACCAGTGGTGTAGAGAAATACAAACAGCCTAGAGAGTTTTTCCCCTACAGCAGAATAATAATGTGGTCAGGCAGACTTTTCTCCAGCACTGACACAGCACTCTGGACATAGGTGTGGTTATGTGAGACTACTAAGTTAATGATTAGCTTTTTCTAACAAAATTCTCCATTAATTTTTAATGTAGCACATATAGCACCCCCGCATTTACGTAAACTCTGTAAACTGTTAAGCTGCCAGCTGCAGGTACGTCACAGATATGACGAAGCCCACGGCCCTGCCCACAGTGAGTCACAGCACACTGACTCATAGTCCTTTTTCACAGTGTGATCCACTTGGTCTGAGATCTCCAAGTATGAGCCACTGTTTTATCAGCAGCTTCCCCGTTTAACAGTCACCTTCTCCACCTCTCCTCCGCCTCGTCTCACCGCAGGCTGATGAAGCAGGACAGCAGATCTGCTGCTGGCTGATATCCATCTATGTCGGCGCGTGGGGGTTCATACCCATCTTCAATTACATCCCATAAATGTCAGCCTGCCTCTTCAGTCCCTGCCTCGGTTAGCGGTAGTCCTCACGGGGGCATCCGCTCGGACGTGAGGAGAATCGGGCAGACGCCATTTCCATACACAAGTGTGAGCATTCATTATGTGTGTGTCTTATCGAGGAGTGAGACGATAAGCTGGCAGCAGACGGTCCTCCAAGGCGGAGCGTGATAGAGCAATTAAGATGATAGTCAATTAGACCACGCTGCTAATTGACTCGTGATTAAAGCCAGAGCTGATTAATAAAGTGGAGGCAGCTCTCTTCTTCTCGGCCTCGATATGAAGGAGGTGTGATAGAGAGCCCGTATGTGGTGATACATAGAAATAAACAGGAACAGCTGGACCCTTTGTCAAGCTCTGTGCTGGATAGCTTAGCACTTAGCACTTGCTGAAGTACGGCTGTGAAAATGCTTTTTGTAATTCATCATTTTTCCATCTCTACATCCAGCAGTCTGTCCATGCAAATAAAGATGAAGTAAGCGAGATGTTGACTGTCACACAGCACAGGATGACCATAATATACAGGAGCTGAGGAGCTTGATAGACTTGTTACTAATAAAAGATTATTTGGCCAAATGCTGAGACATCTGGCTTCCAAGCTGAGTGATGAGATTACTGGTATCTGTCCATGCAGATAGTTTTGGTTTTATTTGTCCATGTTTTGATATTTCTGCCTCCACCCCAATACGATGGAGGTCAGTGGAATTTCATTTGTCGTGCTCACAAAGATACAAAATAGTGTCCAAGGCGAGAGGCCAGGGTAGCTTTAAGACATCTTGAAGTGTTGCATTAGGAAAGTTGGATGGAAACAGAAAATTTTGAAAAAATTTTCTGTTTCCATCCAACTTTCCTAACATGACGAACACTGACCTCACATGACTGACGAGCTGTTTCCTCTCCAACAGTCTCCTCCGAGTTCCCATGATTCTGTAGTACGTCCATGATGGTACACTGTTTTTCACCATTGGAGGTTCGACTGGTGCTCTTTTGATTACATCATCTTGATGTGCCCTCCTCTTCTGCAGTGTTTACCTTGATGAACCTCCTAATAGTCAAATAATGATAGCAGATAGAAACAAGCATTCGTGTGCTTTTTTTTTTTTTTTTGCCAATTTACGTGAAATTCGCCTTAAAAAAATGTGCGATGCAATGTATTTAGATTGAAACATGGCAACTTGCACCAATTTGCCTCATAAATTGCACCCCTTGTTCTGGGAATCATGATCCAGTCCCGTATACCACGGGGCAAACTGGGTGCATGAAGCCTGAAGATTATTGGTCATCCAGGTCAAGGCATTCAGTTCTGGAAGAGGCGTCTGAATAAGCCTCTTGGATGAGAAGCGAAACGTCTTCAAGAACCTAAGCAAGTCCAATTACCTACAAAAACCCTTAGTGATTGGGTGCATGAAAGATGAACAGTGAGTGCTTGCGTGTCACTGACCTGCTTGGCAGACGCCAAAACCAACAACAACACTGTCTTCAGAGACAGACGTTTCAAGTCAGCTTCCTCCAGTGGTTCAAATCGAGGACTGCAAAGCCTGTCCATAACCACTGCCAAGTCCTAAGGGGTACTAGAGGCCTGGAAACAGGGAGGAGCCTATGCGGCCCTCTCATGAAATGTTAGACCAAAGGATGTTGGCTAATAGTTTTACTTTCAAACCCCACATGACATGCAGCCAGCAATAGCAACCAGGTACACCTGGAATAACAAAATCACACTGGACATTGGAAGGATGCATGTCCCTCCTTGTGACACAATTCCTCAAACATACTCCATTACAGTCCTAAAGAGACCTGGTGAAGGATGCTCTCCTCTGATATGATGAGCTCTGAAGTGTCCTCATCGTCATCCTCCTAATCCAGCTCCAGTGCATCTTCCATTGGCGGAGTCGGCATGCACTTGAGGCAGCTGGGGCTCTCTGCTCTACCTACCGACAGCAACAGCAATATTGTGCATGTTGCTGGGAGGCAAGTAAGGGTCCTTTCCTGACAAGCTACATTGATTTGCTAGCCATCGCCGGATATGGACCCAGCACGGTGTCTGCATGAACCGGGAGCATCACGGGCCATCTGGGCATGGTCCAGCCTAAGACAGCATGAGCAGACCTGGGGTCTGTACTACGAAGCAGGTCCAACATACCCAGGGTATCTTGAAGTCATCTGGCTGGACTAAACCTAACAAAGGCGATAAAAGATAAGCGGTCACATGAAGCTGGTTATCAACTCGGTAAATCAACCCAGGATTTCCCAATCTAGCACAAACGCATTCACATGAATGGGCGGCGTTTGCAGCATCTGACAAATCACAGCATGGACAAGGTTACTGACAGCAGAGCAGCATATTATATTGTGGACTGTGTGAATAATAATGATGACAATATATTGACTCCCTTGTACGCTTTTCAGGATACTCGAAGACACTTTACGTAAGTTAAAATGATCATAGAAGACAACAAACTAAATATATATAACATACAACATTAATCACACATTAAAAACAGTTGAGTGTGAGGGGTGCCCCTATAGCTCAGTTGGTAGTGTGCGCTCCATGTACTGAGGCTGTCAGTCCTCTGCAGCTCCTGCCTGCAGCCCATTTACTGCATGTCATTAACCTCTCTCTCTACCTGCTTTCCTGTCCCAATAAAGGCAAAAGCTCAAAAAAAATAATCTTAAAAAAAACAAACAAACAGTTGAGTGTGTAAATTAATAGTCTTCTCACTGTGACTCCAAAGCCTCTCATGCGCTCCCATCTGGGTGTTTTCACAAGGGTGTGCAATGTTTTCAGCTGGGAAAAACACTGTGGACACAGGGCCTTAAAATATCACTGCTCCATCATGAGAGCACAAGTAGATCTGACTGTAATTACATTTGTCTAGTCTGTTAAATTAATGTGCTGCTTATGTGTATTCCTGAGACAGTTTTAGTCTTACTCTTTCAGCAGCACTTAGTGATGTCAAACTGACTTCATCATCTGTCAATCTGTCATCTGATCAGCAGACAGATGATCGAGTGCGATTCAATACTCTTAACGCAACAGTCGGTCAGAGCGCAGTATAAAACAGACTTGGTGCAACTAAAAAATAAAAATATATGTTTAAGTACAAGTACAAGGTGTTGGGCTTCAGTCAGTCTCTGTTTTTGGATGATATTTATATGTAAAAGCTCAATGAAATAACACTTTTCCCTCCTCCACACCAACCTCCACAGGATCTTAGTGGTGCCTACTGCCATTTAATAAAGTGATTTGCTTGGTCAGCAGGCGTTGCTTTATCCATATCGACCTCTTGAACATAACCTGCTCCCGAGCAGGTTAGGCGTTAAGTGTAAGTTACCATGGTGATCTACCCCAATAAGAAGTGAACCACAGTTGTAGTGCTGGAAACCCAGAGTTAATACTGAAAATGATCCCGGTAACCACAAATCCTGTTTCGTAGTACAGACCCCAAGTTTGTGTCTTTACTCAGTATTTTGTTTCCAAAAACACAGAGTTGAGCTTCATGATCTCCTCTGGTATGAGGGAGGTTAGCATCCGTCTGCATTAGCTGGAATGCTAAAACAGAAGCATGACCAGTTAGCTGGTCTGCTAATCTACAAAAACCTCACTGTGAGACAGCTAGGTGAGTAAGTCTCCAGTGTATGGTGAAGACCAGAGAGCGAGGCATAAGCATCTAGCACCTGGTGACAGAGTGACAGGTTTGCTCCAGTCTGTGGGCAGTTAAGCGAACTAGCTAGCCTGCGATGGGTTGAGATATACTCCAAAGCGAGAAGAAGTGTTTGAATGATGCTGAAGCTAAACTAAAACTAAACTAAAGTTATGGGTAGATGGATCTACAACTAGCTAATCAGATTCAAGCACATGTAGGTATTCTGTCAAATATGATTCAGAGGGATTAATCAATATAATGTGTGCATATGATGATTAATTTGACGCAGCCTAACACAGCAACACCTTTTAAGACTTTTAAGGCCACTTCTGGTAGGTTTCATCCATATCAGCCCAGTTACTCTGTATAATCCACAGACCTCACTGTAAACACTTTTCACTGGATGTGAAAATCCTTGGCGGTGTGTTTAATGTCTGTGGTTCAGTCATTGTCGCTGGATGAGATATTGAACTCTTAAGTTGCTCCTGATGGCCGTGCCAGCGCTCCATCACCATCAGTATGTGTTTGTGTAAATGAGCAAATGAGAGGCCAGTTGTTAATTATTTTGTCCTTTAAGGTTGAAAAGCAGTCACAGAAAAATGTTATCAAAATTACATTGGCTAGATGCTACAGGAGGAAAGTGAGAATGAACTCGCCATTTCAGAGAAAGGTGATGGGATTGGTTGTGTTTGACAGGATGTTAAAATGGGAAAGAAACCCAGGAGATAGTTGTGCCAGCTCCATTATCAGTCTCCTGGTTCACAGCATGCTTGTTAAAAAAAAAAAAAACATGAAAAAAAGATATTTTTTTGAGCTGGAGCTGTATGTTTCAACCTTCCTTACTGCGAGTAACACTTTGCAACAGTCTTGCAAGAGATCTATTTACTCGTGTTGGAAGAATGAGTCAGAGGTGAAAACCTTGGATTGGAGCATTTTGCGACGTTAATTAAACCTTCACAGTCAGCGCTGTGATAAGTGCGCCTCAAAAGGACACACACGGCTGTATCCATTCACTGCTGCGGGAGTGACTGGAACCGGGATGTTCAGTTCAACACTCTGTATATTTAGGATGTTTTTCTACGCTTTGGCAGCACTGAACAAGACGCAGGTTGACTCGCTCACAGTTTTTCAAAAATAAACCTGCATCTCACATTCCCCACCATGTCCAAAATGATCGCATGTCTCTCATTTGTGTTTTTGTCTGCTGCTGCTGATAACTGCTGCTGTTTCACATGCTGGTAAAAGTCAGATCCAGACATTTCTGCACGTTTTCATTGACGTTGCTGCGTTATTTGTGTTATACTATGTCTGTAATTCCACTTTACCACAGGTTAAAGGTGTAGTTAAACTTCGTTTACTAAATGTTTATTGTTGAGCTTTAGAGTTGTTAGGGTGTATTTATGAACTTTGGGCACGGTCAGACTAACCGTTTCCCTCTACATCCAGTCTTTATGCTAAGCTAGGCTAACCACATCCTGACTTCAGCACTGCACTTAGCACACAGACATGAGATCGATGTTGATCTTTTCATTGAACGCTCAGAAGGAAAGTGTATGTTGAAATATTCCTTTAACTCATCTAATTGAATCTTTGAGACCGAAAAACAGACACAGGAAGGCTTTGAAATCATTTACATTTATTTATGTTTCATTGTTCCCATGTTTGGAGGTCAAATGTGAAGCATGTTAAAATCAAACACTGGCCCTGAGATGGATCTTCTGTGTTGGTACCGTTTAATTTCTGCAGATGCAGCTACGTGGTGCTAACATTGTGTTGAGCCAGTAGTCCCTGACGTTTCTTGTTTCTGGGCCCGCTGGGAGCCGTCGGCCAGATCGACCAGCATCTGGACGGTCTGGGCCAGCCGACTCAGCCCCTCATCCTCCATGATGAGTTGGGGGGAACACACTGAATCCTGGGAAGTGAGGAAGAAAGGAGTGAGCAGATGCGGGTAAGATACACATGTTTTTGCCACACAAATATTGATTATTGTCTCTGTCAGTGGCAGCTTTAATTATAATGGTCTCCAAACTCTATATTACTGTTGAACCTGCTGCCAGTAAAGAAGTCTGTTAATAAGCTTTAGTAAAGTTGTATAGCTTCAGGTCTTCATTGTCTTTAGCCCCTGGATGTACTGATGTGGACTGTTAGCCTAATTTAGCATTACAGTTTGTTGTTTTTACTTTTCTTACATACATTAAATTATGTATGTGAACTTACACAATGAAAGACCTTGTTTTAACCCAAACCATGATCCTCTACTAAACCCAACCTGATAGTTTTGATGCCTAAACCTAAGATAGTTTTTTGATGCCTAAACCCAGCCAAGTAGTTTCGATGCCTCAGTTTAACCATACAGTTTTTGTGCTTTCCATTTTGAAAGTCTACCCAGATGTTGCTTATTTATTTTTGCTAACTTTACCATGGAGCCCTGCACATGCAAACCTGACTCTAGAGGGGTGCCTGCAGTATCACAGTATGAAGCATAGAGACACTGCTCAAGCTGCTGTATTTGACGAGTCATCCAAAGACCCAAAAACCAGCCACTACTGCCTTTCTGGAATATTACACCCTGGCCCCAGGTTTTTCTGTGTCAGTTACTTTGTGGTAATTTGATGAAATGCAGCTTTTATCCAACAAGGTCTCACAGAGGACAAGTCCACAAGAAGAAAAAACACCTGACCTGCTTGTATATTTAAACACATAGATTGATATCAGTCTTATCTGACTCTAAAAAGTAAAGCAAATAAGTGAATTTCCCAAATCTACACATTTAAAGATTTGTTGAATATTTAAGATGAAGGTATCTCTAAAGGGGTTACATCAAACCAGCATCTATTTAAAGATCTGAAAATGACTTTCTTTGGCGCCCTCAGGTGGTCGGATTAAGAATAACACTGTGGCAGACAGCGATGCACGCTGCTACCCACAGACTGAACCCAGACTTAATGACAATAATCTGACACATGCTGACCCCTTGTGATTAACCCCCTGTTATACTATCTGGATATCAAGTGAGGGCGTCCCACCCCCAAAAACAGGAGGCTCTGGTCCTATGGTTACTGATGAAGTAAGATGTGTCGTCTTTTCCTCTAAACTCTGATGTGTGACTATAAAGGCCAGCCTGGTGGTGAAAGAGTTAACACATTTATAAGACACGCTCGATGACATTCTGTAGCAAAGCATGTCATTTCAATCTCATATACAGTGGGTATCAGAAACATCCACACACACTCAAACGCTGAGTGTTTACTGCCTCCGGGCCTGAAATGAAAAGCCATTAAATCAGACTTATTCCACTTTCCTTTGGAACAAGCAACCAGGCACATCAAAATAAAAACAAGCACATACTCCACTTGCTGTAAAGTAGGAAAGTATTTGGTCGTGTTCGAATGTTTAATGGAAAAGAAGGATCTCTGATCTGACTTATAATGAAGTCTTTCCGACATGTCAACCGTGACATTCATGAATTCTGTAGGTATGTGAGTTTAGTATTTGGACAGCTGAGTAACTGACTTATAGAAATGTGAACTATGCATTAAAGCCACCAAAATGTAAAGCATTTGTGGAGCTGACGTGGTATTGACGTGACACGTACTCAGATTTAACTAAAAGTCTAAAAGTCCAACATACAATCATGGATATAATGCAACATTTCATACATTTTGATATTTAAAGGGATAGTTTACTCAAAAATAAAAATTCAGTCAGTATCTACTCACCCTCATGCTGATTGAAGGTTGGGTTTAATTTTGTTAGTCTGCAAAACACTGCTGGAGTTTCCCCAGAAAACAGCACCACGGGATCTCCCAAACAGTGGAGGTGAATGGTGACCAGTCAGAATAAAAACATAAAATGCCTCCGTACTGCTCGTCTCATGTAATCCAAGTCTTCTAAAGCCCCAACATGCCAAGGTGACTAAAAATGTTATTTACACCATGTTTTCAGCCTGAATCTTCACTGTAGATTCTTAGCTTGGAGCCACATTCATGTGCACATGCACACTGTCTGAACTGGTTATGCGTGTTGTGACGGTGTGGAAACAACATGTTGGGACTTTAGGAGACTTGAATTATGTCAGACAATTAGTATGGAGCCATTTTATGGGTTTTTTTTCCAGTTGTTTTTTTTTTTTTTTGTTTGAAAACTGGTCACCGTTCACTTCCATTGCTTGGGAGATTCTGTGACGCTGTTTTCTTGTGAAACTCCAGCAGTGTTTTGCAGACTAACAAAATAAACTCGACTAGTTGAGTAGATAATAACTGAATTTTCATTTTGGGTGATCTTTCCCTTTAAATGACAAATTCCTATCAAAATGTCAGAACTGCTCATGTTTTCTGGAGTTGGTCACACCAGCTGATCAAACTTCAAACTTATCCTGGTCTTTACTGAGTAGAAATGTATGCATCACTAAAAAAAATGTTTTCCATCTCACACACTAGTTATTAAACATATTTCTCCATGTGTGCAGATATAAATAAAAAACATCATATCTATGCTTGCAAAGGCTTGACAGATTTCATCTATCACCTGGCCCTGCAGTTGTAATACTGTAATAAATATGATGTTAACGTAACTATTACTACATTTTTTTTAGATCAGTACTGATGTATCTTGTTTGCCTGATGTTTTTTGTTTGTTTGTTTGTTTTTTTGAAGAGAGGAAGGAGATGTTGTGTCAGCTGCACCGAAAGAGGCAAACTACTGATAAATAGCAGTAAATGTTGTTCCTCTAAAGTGTTTAATTCATCTCAAAACCTAAGCACATAAAAAGCAGCCATGTACACGTGACAAAAGCGCACAAAACCGTATCAGAAGTAGTCGTGGCTGAAAAGCATCCTTACAAAGGAGCATTTCTGCTCCATGTGGACAGCACGGAGCTGTGACCGACATGA